>WOXC01004040.1:0-91037 GCA_011680675.1 Gymnobelideus leadbeateri
GTTGGCATAGTTGTGAACTGATGAAACATTGTGGAGAGCAATTCTATGCTGAAAGGCTATAAATCCATGCATACCCCTTGATCTGGCAGTACCACTATGTTTGTATCCCAAAGAGATCATTAAAAACAGAAAAGTACCTTTAAGTCCAGAAATATTTATAGCAGTTTTTTGGGGATTTGTTGTTGTTGTTGTGGCAAAGAATTAAAAAGTGAGGGAATGCCCAACAATTGATGGAATACTGTTGTGCTTATAAGAAATGACAAGAAGGCAAATTTCAGAGAAGCCTGAAAATACTTACATGAACAGATGCAAAATGAAATGAGCAGAACCAGGGGAAGACTGAACACAACATTTTGCAATATTCAAATGTCAATGACTTAGGGCTTCTTAGCGATGCAATGATCCAACATAAGTTCAAAGAACTCATGATCAAAAATGCTATTCACATCCAGAAAAAGAGTTATGGAATGTGAATGCAGATTGATGTATATAGTATTTTCAATTTCTTCATCTTTTTCAGTTTTTTTTTTCTTTTGGTTTCTTTCTTCTTTCACAACATGACTAACAAGGAAATATCTTTTACATCATTGTACATATACAACCTATTTAAAGTTCTTACTTTTTTAGTTTTTAGTTCTCTTTCTCTCTCTCTCTCTCTCTCTCTCTCTCTCTCTCTCTCTCTCTCTATCTCTCTCTCTCTCTTTCTTCTTTGGTCTGTGTTTTCCTTTACAACATAACAAATGTGAAAATATGTTTTGCTTGACTGCACATGTATAACCTATATCAAATTCTCTGCTTTCTCAATGAGGGGCAGGAAAAAAAAGGAGGGAGAAAATCTGGAACTCATTAAAAATAAATGTTAAAAATTATTTTTACATGTACATTGAAAAAAGGTATTTTAATTTGTTGATCAGAAACATTATGGTATGTTACAGCATCATAGATTATGTAAATGAGAAATTAAGAGAAGCACATTAAGAGTCCTATGAACCGATGGTCATTGATGTAAATAAAACCAAAGAAGTGGTATCTACAAGTAAAGAAACACAAATAATAAACCATTAAGCAGAATTCTGTTTAATTATATTGATTGCAGCAGCCCTCAAGGAAAATTGAGAAAATGTAGCTTTCTTCCTTCATTCTCTTTTTAAAGAGGTAGAAGAGATTGGGTATGGAATATTACACTCAGAAAACATTGATTTGCTGACTGGTTTTCAAGAACTGCTCTGTTTTCCCCTTTGGTTTTTTTTAAGCTTTTTTTTTTTTTTGATTAAACAAATGCTTTATTAACTTCTAGTTTACATCATTCATTTCCACCAGATTATGAGTTACATTTTTCCCCCATTTTTTCCCTACCCACCACCCCAGAATAGCAGTCCCACTAGATATCCCCTTATCCAATCTGTTCTCTCCCATATCTTCTCCCATACCCCCTCCGACTTTGCCATTAGGGCAAGGTGAATCTCTGAGCCCCACTGCCTGGACATCTTATGAAACATTTCATTTTAAAACTTTGATTTTCAGATCCATTCCCCTTCTCCCTTGTCACCCACTCCCTCTGAGAAGATAAGCAATTCAGTATGTGTTGTACATGTATGTCTATACAAAACATTACCATAGTAGATATATTGTAAAAGACTGCTTGTATTTCCCTCCCACCTATCTCACCTCCCACCTGGTCCATTCCCTACTTAGATCCTGTCCCTCTTTGATAGTGGGTACTTCTAACCTCCCCTCTCCCCAGAATGCCCTCCCCTCCATCATCCCCCTTTCCCCTACTCAGGAGAGTGAGTGAGGGTAAGATATTCCATTTAGTATGTATGTGATTCTCTCCTTGAGCCAACTTCAATGAGAATGTGCTTTTGCCTTTTTGCCTTCCTGTTCTTCCCCTCCCCTGCAACTACTTCCCCTTGCCTCTTCTACATGAGATAGTTTGCCCTACCCTGTCTCTCTCCATCTCCTCTTGCCACTTTCCTCTCTCACCTCTTGACTTCACCCCTTAAGAATGATCCTTTCCTTGGGGCGGCTAGGTGGCGCAGTGAGCAGAGAGCCAGCTCCGGAGCCAGAAGGACCTAAGCTCGGATCCGGCCTCAGACACCCAACACACAAACAAAAACCCAGCCACGTGAACCTGGGCAAGTCACCAACCCCAATTGCCCTCCAAATAAAAATAATCATCCCTTCCCATCAAATTCAACCTGTGCCCTCTATCCATGTATACCTGTGAATATATGCCATGTACCCTTCTTCAATTATTTTCATAATGAGAAAGGTTTCATCAAACACAGTTATTGTTTTTCCATGTAGGACTGTAAATAGTCCAACTTTGATAAGTTCCTTTTGATTTCTTTTCCTTGATTACCTTCTCAAGCATCTCTTGCTTCTTGTGTCTGAATGTCAAATTTTCTATTCAACTCTGGTTTTTTTCATCAAGAATGCTTGAAAGTCCTCTATTCCACTGAATGACCATATTTTCCCCTGAAACAAAATACTCAGTTTTGCTGGGTAGGTGACCCTTGGGTTCATTCCCAGTTCTTTTGCCCTCTGGAATATCATATTCCGTGCCCTTCGATCCCTCAGTGTAGAAGCTGCCAGGTCCTGGGCTATTCTGATTGTGTTTCCGCAATATTGAAATTGTTTCTTCCTGGCTGCTTGGAGTATTTTCTCCTTGATCTGGGGATTCTGGAACCTGGCTATAATATTCCTGGGAGTTTTCTTTTGGGGATCTTTTTCAGGAGGTGATCTGTGGATTCTTTCAACCTCTATTTTGCCCTCTGGATCTAAAACATCAGGGTAATTTTCCTTGAGAATTTCTTGAAGGGTGATTTCTAGGTTCTTTCTTTGATCATGGCTTTCAGGTAGTCCAATAATTTTTAAATTGTCTCTCCTGGATCTATTTTCCAGGTCAGTGGTTTTTCCCATGAGATATTTCACATTGCCTTCTATTCTTTCATTTGTTTGGATCTGTTTAATAGTATCTTGATTTCTCATAAAGTCACTAGCTTCCATTTGCTCCAGTCTAACTCTGAAGGAATGAATCTCCTCAGTGAGCTTTTGAGATTCTTTTCCATCTGGCAAATTTGGCTTTTTAAGGCATTCTTCTCCTCATTGCCTTTCTGAGCCTCTTTTGCCATTTGAGTTAGTCTATTTTTTAAGGTGTTATTTTCCTCAGTCAGGCTGTTGACTGTCATTTCATACTTTTCTTGCATCTTTTTCATTTCTCTTCCCAAATTTTCCCCCACTTCTCTTATCTGCTTCTTAAGGTCCTCTATGGCCTGTAGCCAGCTTGTATTTCCATTTGGGGCTTTTGGTGCAGGAGTTCTGACCTCACAGTCCTCCTCCATGCTTTGAGCCTCTTTGCCCCTAAAATAGGAGTCCAATGTTGAACTTTTCTGTTTAGTTTGTTTCATTTGCCTAGCCATATTGGCACTTAATTACTTGATTTTTGGGCTTGTTGCCACAGTAGGACTCTGCCACCAGACAGGGGAGCTTCCACCCAAATGTGGGGTCTTCACAACTTTCGCCAGTTGGGTGGCCTCTGTAAAGCCTCCACCCACTCTGGCAAGTTGGATACCCACCCCAAACTTCCCCCCCAGACCACAATCCAGATCCAGGCAGTTTAAAGCAAAAGCGATTAACCCCCAGAGTGATTGCTGGATCTTCCTACAGTTCACAAACCAGGAGCTAGAGCCACTGCTGATGCTGCAACATGGCTTCTGTGCAGCAGTTTCTTCAGCAGCTTTTTGCCCCCAGGGGAGGAAGCCACGTGTTCCCCAAATACTGGTCCCAAAGTCCATAGGGCACTAACCTCTCACTTTGTCCTAGGCATATCTGTGCTGATAATTCTGGAATTGCCTCAATTGCTGGTGTTCTGGGGTTGCACCAGCCGGCTGAAGGCCTGGCTGCCCTGGGGCTAAAACCACGAACCTGGGCTCGTGCTGGGCTGCCTGCTTTCAGAGTGCTGTGCTGGCTGCTCCCTGCAGAGCTGCTAGGCTGTCCTCAGCAGAAGATTAGCTTCTCTGTGCTGTTCTGTGGGTGCTGTGGCTCCAGAAGTTGTTAGGAGCTCCCTTTCACATTGTTTGAAATTTGTGTGGGGCAGAGCACATTGGAAATGCTGTTTCTACTCCGCCATCTTGGCTCCGCCCCCTCAAGCTTTCTTATAAGAGGTGGCTTAGTTCATAGCACATAAACAAATTCAGAAATTAAGGTGATATAAAAAAAGATACAAATAAAAAGATTAAAAATCTGTTGTATTTTTAAAATTTTTAAGATGCCATTATAGTTATTTTTGTTTGTTAATTTTTCTTATTGAACCGTATATGGACTTTCTCTTTTTTGACTCCCTGTCCATACATGTGAGCATAGTTCCTAGTACAAAGTAGATATTGAAAGTTTATTAATAGATTGTTTGATTGATGCCAGGGGAGTATTCCAGAATTGGGTTACCTGTGACATTTATACTTTGAAACTGAAGATTTTTTTTTATACTGTGGTTTTGTGTTTGGATTGATATTAGCCACAACTCAGGGAGGGTTGATAGGGAAAGGTTGAAAACCCAACACCATAAACTTCAGTAAAGAAGTCTTCAATTATTTTCAACTTTCCCTGATAATTGACAACTAAGTTGTGGCAGTGCACTAATTTCTTAACACCCATTACCTCTTAGGAGAAGGTGACTGAGGTCTCTTTCTAGGCTGGACTAGATAGCAACTTCTAATAGAATCTGAAGAAAATGTTCTTGGGTAACTTAGACTACATGTTCCCTTTTTTTCCATCTCTGGTTGCATGTAATTGTGTGTGTGTGTGTGTTTTCTTTTATTGCTATTTTTTTTTTTTTTTGCTTTTTGGAAAGGGGATGGCTTGGCAATTGGGGTTAAGTGACTTTCCCAAAGTCAGACAGGTAGTAAATATTAAGTGTCTGAGGCTGGATTTGAACTCAGGTCCTCCTAACTTCAGAGCCAATTCTCTATTCACTGTGCTACCTAGCCACCCCTGTGTGTGTGTGTGTCTTTTCTTTTGGGGACCTGGTTGAAGATGCCCCATTTTAACTATAATGAGTACATGTATGTAAGGAGGATTTTGTTATCATTATTAAGAGTTAGTTTCTTAGAATGCATGGCCATAGGAATGTCTAGTTTCCAGGTCTTAGAACATAACTCCCAGAATAGTTCCAAGGATTCTTACTGTTCCCAGAATCATAATGACAGATAGTCCTATTGTGAGATAGGGGTCACATAATGTAACATTTACTACACTTGCACAGAATGATGAGATTGCTAAAGTTAAACTGTGAGCTTAATGTTGGCAAGATGCCTTCTTTGTCTGTTACCCTATAAAGCAGGTGCGTACTGAGCAGAGTGGGGAGAAATCACAGGGAACCCATAGGGAAGAAACCACGGGGAACCCATAGGGGATTCTGTGTGTGCCTCAATTGGTCCCCATTGGGACTTGAGAGGATTTAGTGGAGTACAAAAGTGTGCCTGTTTTGATTGCCCTCATGTAGAGGTAGGGATAGTTGCCTCCCCCCTCCCCCTTGCCCCCTGCCCTTCTAACCCACCCCTGAGAGATTAGGGAAAGCTACAGATACTGATTCTCCTAAAAGCCATTTGAAAAGACTAGACTTGAGTAATGCTGATTATTCACCCCTGCAAAGCTGTCTGCCTGTGTGACCAGGCCATGCAGGAACCTGTTAGAGGTTGGAGACTGAGAACTCAAGTGCCTCCTATGTGTTCTCTGTGAAACAGTATACCTATGCTCTCTGCTTTTCATCCTCCTATTCTTATAACAATTTACTTGTCCAAGGTCACAATCCCTCAAGCCTTGTTAACTCACCAACAGGTAGGAAATATGGTTCTCTAGAAAGAGAACTTTTGCTACCTATTCAGCCTGAAGTAAACTAATTTACCTCTCCAGGAGTTAATTTCATCACCTGTAATAGAGGGAGGTTACATTAGATGACCACTAAAATCCTTTGCAGCTCTAAATATATGATTATTTTAATCAACAAGCATTTATTAAACAGTTACTACATTCCAGACTTTATTGTATTTGCTGGAAATTAAAACACAAAAATTGAAAAAGTCTAAAACCTCATTTCCATCTTAAGGGAGGAAACAACATATGCACAGGTAAGTAGATGCAATGTAAATGCAGGGTTTTGTTTTTGCTTTGTGTTTGTTACTGGGAAACATTAAGTCATTATCAACAGAGCATTGATTAGTTTGTTGGCTGATACAATTACTCTGCTTAGGGCATATGTTTGCATTTGTCCTCCTGAAGAAAATTCCTTAAATAAATGGAGGGATTGTAATGCTAAGAAGTTCAGAAACTTTGTGAGGTTCCCAGAGAAGATATTCTTGGAGAAAAAAGTCTTTTAATGTAATAACAATCATATCAAAGTTCTAATACCTATAATTTACAATATAGCTCCCAATAATGTGATATTTTAATGTTTCCAGTTTACTTTCCTCACAACTGCCCTATTGCCAGGTAGTGCTAGTACTACTGCTCCATTTTTTTCAGATGAGTAAACTAGGAATGAGAGAGGCTAACTGGCCAGTTTGTAGATGCCCAAGAAATGGCAGGGCATCTAAATCTTTTTTTTTTTTTTTTGCCTTTTTGGAGGGGAATTGGAGTTAAGTAACTTGCCCAAGGTCACATGGCTAGGTTTTTGTTTGTGTGTGCGTTAAGTGTCTGAGGCCAGATCTGAACTCAGGTCCTTCTCACTCCAGGGCTGACACTCTACTCACTGTGCCACCTAGCTGCCCCTAACCTAAATCTTATATCTTTAAGGTTAAGTACTTTCCTACATTGCCCTACCAGGATCAGTCTTGCTAAAAAAAAATAGATATATACTATAATGCTGTTTTGGCTGAAAAGACTGACTCAGATAAAACTGGGAGCTTTGTAGTTTGTGTCAATTTGCAATACCTCTCTCTGCAAATCACCTTCACAACTACTACCAGCAGCAGCAAATATCCTTAACAATAAAAAAAAAGCAAAACAAACAAATATATACCAAAACTTTTGTATGTGTGTTAGGTATTAGAGGTGAAATAAATATAAGGAAGAGTTTTCCCCAGCACTCGCCCCCCTCCCCAGGGGACTTAAAACCTATTTTGGAAAACAACATGTAACTAAAAATAGGTACAGGGCAATAAACGTTGTGGCTGCAGTTGTTTGTCCTTTGTTCTTGAGAAGAACCATGACAATCAGGGAAGTGATGTCATGATATGCAGGTGAATTGGATTTAAGTGAGGCAGGGCTGAGCAAAGTCATCAGCCTCACTTTCTCCTCCAGAGTCTTCTCACTGGGTCCAGTGGCAAGATATAGATTAGGACAAAAACTGGAGATGGCCCAGGATGCAATCAGAGATTTTGGCCTTTTTAATCTAAGGTGAGACATGTGGGAGCTCCTCAAGGTTTTGAGCAGGAAAATGATGTCTGCAAATGACATTTCCTTGCCTAGTTTCTCAGGGCCCATTGTGCCCATTAAGGCCTCTGTAACCAAACCTTCTTTTATCCTCTAAAACTATTCCCCTACTCAAAATTACATTCCCTCTATGCTGTCATCTGAGCTGACTGTGAGAGAGAAAAATGAGTTTAATGCATTAGTTTCATTATTGATAGAAGCTTAATTGCATTTTTTTAAACAAATGCTTTATTAAATTCTGTTTTACATCATTCATTTCCACCAGATTTTGAGTTACAATCATTTCAGCCCGTTTTTCCCCTACCCACCCTCCCAGAATAGCAGTACCACAAGATATTGCTTCCTCCAATCTGCTCTCTCCCATACCTTCTCCCATACCCCCTTCAAATTTTCCATTAGAAGGAGGTGAATCTTGGTGTCCCAATGCCTGCACATCTTATCTCCCAATTACAAGCAAAAGAGTATTAATAATAGTATTTATATATATTTGAAACATTTCATGTTAAGACATCGGATTTCAGATCCATTTCCTTCCTCCCTTGTCACCCATTCCCTCTGGGAAGATAAGTAATTCAGTATATATTGTACATGTCTAGCTATGCAAAACATTATCATAGTAGATATGTGGTACAAGGCTGCTTATGATTCCCTCCCACTCATCCCACCCCCCACCTGGTCCATTCCCTACATAATCCTATCCCTCTTCTATAGTGGGTACTTCCAACTTCCCCTCCCCCCAAGGATGCCCTCCCATCCATCATGCTTCCTCTCATCCGCCTTCCCCCTATTCTGCTGCAGGTTGAGATATCCCATTTAGTATGTATGTCATTCTCTCCCTGAACCAAATTCAATGAGAATGTGGTTTTGCCTTTTTGTCTTCCTATTCTCACCCTCCCTTGCAACCACTTCCCCTTGCTTCTTCTACATGAGACAGTTTACCCTACCCTGTCTCTCCCCATCTCCTCTTGCCACTTTCCTCTCTCACCTCATAATTTCATCCCTTGAGTATTCTCCCTTCCCAACAAATTCAACCTATCCATATATAACTGTAAACATATATACACCAATTCACATATGTATTCATATGACCATACACCCTCCTTCCATTATTTTCATACTGAGAAAGATTTCATCAGTCACAGTTATTGTTTTTCCATATAGGAATGTAAATAGTTCAACTTTGATGAGTTCCTTTTGATTTCTTTTCCCTGATTACCTTCTCAGGCATCTCTTGCTTCTTGCCTCTGGATGTCAAATTTTCTATTCAATTCTGTTTTTTTCCTCAAGAATGCTTGAAAGTCCTCTATTCCACTGAATGACCATATTTTCCCCTGAAACAAAATACTCAGTTTTGCTGGGTAGGTGACCCTTGGGTTCATTCCCAGCTCTTTTGCCCTCTGGAATATCATATTCCATGCCCTTCAATCCCTCAGTATAGAAGCTGCCAGGTCCTGGGCTATTCTGATTGTGTTTCCACAATATTGAAATTGTTTCTTCCTGGCTGCTTGTAGTATTTTCTCCTTGATCTGGGGATTCTGGAACCTGGCTATAATATTCCTGGGGGTTTTCTTTTTGGGATCTTTTTCAGGAGGTGATCTGTGGATTCTTTCAACCTCTATTTTGCCCACTGGATCTAAAACATCAGGGCAATTTTCCTTGAGAATTTCTTGAAGGGTGATTTCTAGGTTCTTTCTTTGATCATGGCTTTCAGGTAGTCCAATAATTTTTAAATTGTCACTCCTGGATCTATTTTCCAGATCAGTGGTTTTTCCTATGAGATATTTGACATTGCCTTCTAATCTTTCATTTGTTTGGATCTGCTTAACAGCATCTTGATTTCTCATAAAGTCATTAGCTTCCATTTGCTCCAGTCTAACTCTGAAGGAATGAATTGATGTGCTTTTGAGATTCTTTTTCCATCTGGCAAATTCAACTTTTTAAGGCATTCTTCTCCTCATTGCCCTTTTGGGCCTCCTTTGCCATTTGAGTTAGTCTATTTTTTAGGGTGTTGTTTTCCTCAATCAGGCTGTTGACCCTCATTTCATACTTTTCCTGCATCCTTCTCATTTCTCTTTCCAATTTTCCTCCACTTCTCTTATTTGATTTTTAAAGTCCTTCTTAAGGTCCTCTATGGCCTGCAACCCACTCATGTTTTCCCCTGGGGCTTTTGGAGCAGGACTTCTGACCTCACAGTCCTTTTCCTGCTCTATGCCCCCAAAATAGGAGTCTAGGGTTGCATTTTTCTGTTTCCTTTGCCTTGGCATGTTGCCACTTAATTACTTGACTTTTGGGCTTGTTGCCACAGTATGGCATGATGCCAGAAAGGAACTTTCACCACAAAAGTGTGGGGGGGCCAGCTTCTGTTTCTGGCAAGCTGTAAACCCACCCAGTACCTCCACCCCAAATCACAATTCAGATCCAGGGAGGTTAAAGCAAGAGCGATTACCCCCCAAGACTGATCGTTGGATCTCCCTACAGTTCGCAGGCCAGGAGTTGGAGCTGCCTCTGAAAACTACAAAATGGCATGTCTCCTCAGCGGCTTCTAGCCCCCAGGGGAGGAAGCCGATGCATTCCCCAAATACTGTTCCCAAAGTCCATAGGGCACTAACCTCTTACATTGTCCTAGGCATGTCTATGTTGATAGTTCTGGAATCTCCACAGCTGCTGGTGTTTTGGGGTCTCTCCAGCCGGCCGCTGGCCCTGCTGCCCTGGGGCTAAAACCTCTGCTCAAGGGGAACTCAGCTCTGCTTGGCTCGGCTCGGCTCCCCGCACTCTGCGCACTGTGAGCTGCTAGCTCCCAGAGTGCTGCGCTGGCCATTCCTTGCAGGGCTGCTGGGCTGTCCTCAGCAGGAGGTTAGCTTCTCTGTGTTGGTCTGTGGGTGCTGGGGTTCCAGAAGTTGTTCAGAGTCCCCTTTTACATAGTTTGGGGGGGAATCTGGGGGCAGAGTGGCTTGAATGAGCTGTTTCTACTCCGCCATCTTGGCTCCTCCCCAGCTTAATTGCATTTTAAAGAGTAACCCTGGAGAGATAATCCTATGGAAGAAGTTCCTAAAGTTACAGAGCATGAAGAAACATATAGCAGGAATGGCAAAGCTGTTTTGGGCAACAATAGCATTTAGAACATGACTCACCCCATATAAACAGCCACCTGTTCTGGCTTTCTATAATGCAGGAAGCAATTGGGTGACAGAGAATGAGCACTGGCCCTGATGTGAGGGATAGCTGAGTTCATGCTTGTACTCTGACACTTATTAGCTGTGACCCTGAGGTAAGTAATTTGCTCTCCCTTTGCCTCCATTTCCTCATCTATAAAATGGGACTGATAATAAAGCACCTGCTTCCCAGGGTTGTTGTGAGGAAGAAATGAGATATTTTAAGTGCTTTACACAGTACCCAGAACATAGTACTCAGTAACTGATTGTTTCCTTTCTGCTTTTTTTCCACATAAGAATATCCAGTCCAAGGATATGAGCCACAGAAGACAATCATAGATGTCTCATTTCACCAGTTCTCTGAAGCAAACACCTACACAGTAGTCTCCAACTCTTTGCAGGAAAGACATGGCATAATACCAGGCATGCTATGTTTAAGAAGGTTTTTGTTTCTTTTTGTTTTTTTTTTTTGGATTACAATTGTTTCAAATTTAGCCATAGTCAGGACATTAAAGGAGAAAAAATAAGTTTCTGCCTACACTTCTATTCCAAATGTTGTCTGGATGTAAAGAACATTATAAACTGCCTTAGATTTGTTGTGAAAGGGAAATAAAAGTTTATTATCTGTCTAAAGTTAGTTAGGGAAGGTTCTTCAGTCTGTCATAGCAAACCAGGAGGAAGGCTGAAGTTAATGAGCTGCTTTCACTGTGATTGTTTTCTTTGAAAGAAACTGTGCTAATACACAGTAGCACCATCAGATTGAGAGAATGATGGTGGCAGCAGGAGGCATCATAATTAATAAGGGGCAACAGCAAAATGCTGTTTAATCTAACAGGACTACTCTGACTGTAGACAATAGCAGCATGTGTCTCAATTTACAAAGACAGGATATCACTTATCCTCCCTAGAAACTGAGGAAATATCAATCTCTTCAGGATCTAGAATTTATATAGCTGTAAATAAGTGGGGATGGGGCATACTTCATAGAGAAATAAAAATAGTTTCCAAAATATAGCAAGGATTGGGAAAGTGGTTTTGTCTTGATATCTGTTCCAGACACAAATGAGATAGAATGTTAAATAGTTTGTCTCAATAACACCTTTGAGGGGCGTGGGTATTTATTTGGTGATGGGGGAGAAGCTGTTTGTAAATATTTGTCAATTGATTGATCAACAAACAGGGTCAGCAATGTTTTGCTGAAATGCAGAGAAGGTGATAGAAAGAAGCTCATGAAAGGAAAATGTTCTCATGCTGTATCATTTCATCTCCCTTGGGCCTATTTCTTTTATACTAGAATTTTGTGGTCCTTAGTTCTCTACATTTGGACCTTCTAAAAATAAAAAAAAAAGAAACAAAAAAAATAATATAAATGGTTGCTTTTCTTCTTTCTTTAGTTTTCTTTTTGGCAGGGGGAAAGCAAGGCAATTGGGGTTAAGGGACTTGCCCAAGGTCACATCACAAGTATATGGTAAGTAGGCCACATTTGAACTCAGATTCTCTGACTCTAGGGCTGGTGCTCTATTCACTTTGCCACCTATCTGCCTCTGGTTGCCTTTATTCTTAATTTAATATACACACAAAGAACATTTTCCACAAAATAAAAAAAATATACCTTAATTTTTTGGGGGGGAAACAATCTTGTGATATCACTGGCATTGGACTTCCCAATGAGGAAATTCCCTTTTCCAAGACAGATTTACAGTCTTGGACAATTGCCTGGAGCACTGAGGATTTAGGTGACTTACTCAGAGTCAAAGAATCCATCTATGTCTGATATAGGTTTCAAACTTAGGTCTTCCTGATTTTGCAGAAGTCTATTTATTATGCCATACTAGATTTCTTGCTTTAAAATTCTACAAAGAAATACAGCATTTTTTTATGAAGGTAGAGTAAATGCCTTGTCAATAACCCTCAGAACTACCATGAAGTCATTTTACTATGGATTTGAACTTTCAAGTTGTAAGTGTTGAAAGTTTGGGAGAGAAGTGAAGATCCTTTATTACTCACCCTCATCCTCACCATTATAAGAATAAGTATACATATGGTAGCACTTTCGTCTAATAAGACAATCTATGTACTTAAAGAACCCACTGAAACCCTCTGAAATTGTCTGAGTTAATACAAGGACACAGTAGGTTTAAAAGGCTGAAAAATCGTGTTCACATGATAACCTGTAAAACTCTGGAAAAGTAAAGGGTTCTAAATGTGGGTTCAAAATTTCATCTTTTTTCAGTGTTTCAATTTTTGTTTTATTTTATCCCCCCCTCCCATTCTTTTTGGAGTCCATTTGTTTCCAAGGTTTCTCAAAGTATTCAAAGATAATTTCTTAAAGAGGAAAATAATTTATAAAATAATTAAAAAAACATCCTATCTTTACCTATGACTAAAATCTTAATTAAATATGTGAGCTCAAACTAATACATACTAAATTTTCTAGATGATTTAATTTTTTCCTCCAATTACATTCAAAAATAATTTTAATATTCATTTTTATAGTTGATTTCCAAATTCTCTCCATTCCTCCCCTCCCACATCACTGAAAAGGCAACTGCAAATCTCAAGTTTTCAAAGTAGAGCTTACAAATACATTTTTCTTTACTAAATGTGAGATGAACTAGGCTTTTTTTTTTACTATTTCACTTTCTGATTTTTTGTGTCTAGCTTCCTGTTTCATGAACGTTTGTTTGTAGATATGTCAATTTTATATTACTCTTTTGTACATTTTACATTATTTTAATTTTTCTGCTTCCTCAAATCATGACACACTCCTATTTGTTTTTCATAGAGGGGAAGTCATAATGGTTATTTAAGTGACTTTTCTTAAGCCTGAGAGTTCAGGTTCATGTCTGATTAAGAATCAAAGTGCTGCATGACCATGGGGAAGCATTAATTTTATTTAGAAAGACAAAATAAATTATTTTCCATAGTTCTTTGTCCTTATAATTGTTCAACCCTTAACTAAACAAATATTTTAATAGTACAGATATTAAATAATGACTAGAGGTATTTATTTCATGTCTGCTAGGTATTCTTATGTTGATTTGTTTGTTTTAAGTCAGTGCCATCATAAGTATGTGTGTCAGGACCAATAGAATTTTAAGTACTGTGATGCTTCTCATAATAATCTGAGCTCTGTAGTACTATGTCCTTGCTAGTAACGTATATGAAGATGTGTTTGCTCTTTAAGGTTCTTGAAACTACAAGTGCTAACTTTTCTCTGGACATAAATGCATTGGGGTTGAGTGCTATAAATGGCAAGCAAAGGATTACCTTGTTTCAGTTCAAGTGTCTTTGAGCCTTTTCCATGATTATATCAAGTCTTTGTTGGAAACAGAACCTGTGAAGCCCACAATGGCAGGGACTTATCAAAGACTGAAACAGGAAGGACATAAGAGGTGGGCAGAACAGGGAAGAGCTAAAGACCATATAAAAGCAGGAGCACAAGCTGGGATAGAGCAGAATTGGGAGGAAGCATGGCTTGTAGCATAGGCACTTTGTGTTGATGTTACTTTGTCAGATCTGTCTACTGATAAGGGACATTACTATTATTACAAAAGCCCCGGGACTTTACTGCCAGTTCAGAAGCCCTGAAAGAGCATTTTCTTGTTGTCTATTTACAGAAGTCCTGGAGGAAGGTTTTACTGATGTTTTTAGAGGTCCTGGGACTATACTGATTATTTGTCTTGATTTCTCAGTCCCTGTTTGTGGGTCTGTGTTGATTTCACAGGCAGAAAGTGAATTGATGATGGTGATGGAAATGTTAATGGATGTTGTTGTGGCTCTGTTAAGCTTTGTCTTCCCAGAAACAGAAACTGTAAAGGGTTTGAGGTGGAGTGGTCACCATGAGATTCAATATGGAATGGGAACTGGATAAGGAACTAGATGAAGAGGTGAATCTAAGTGATAGTTGGGTGAATTCAGGCAAGAGCTGGGAACATGGAAAAGGAACCATGGAATTTGGGAGCCAGACCAGAGTTGAGATGAAAAGACCTTTCCTTGGGTATTTTTTGCTGACTGACAAGATCATGATTTACTGTGACTTATGGGTAGAAGCACTTTGTACTTGGTATTGCTTAAGTATGATCGAGTTAAGGATGTTTGGAAGCTAATCTCCAATCAAAAAGAAAGGAGTCTTGCTGACCAATGAGATTGAGATAGAGACCTAGAGGTGTACTTTGTACTTAAGGATGATTGCTCCCTAAGGTGGATTGAGTTAAGGACATACTGAATTACATCTTTTGTTTACAACTATGTGGCCACTTTAGTAATGAGTTGATATGTGAAATCCCTGTGAACATTATACTTTGGTTTCTGTGAATGTTTTGCTTTCATTTGCTGCTGAATAGATGGAGAATTCACTATACTATGGGATCAGAAACTTAAATTTATTCACAGCAGCAGTCCTCTGGAAAGCTGCTTGTGCTTGGCTTTACAAGTGCTAAAGAACTTATCTATGCACATAAACCCTGAGACATTTTCTCCTTAACATTACAATCCTTGTGAAATATCCCTACTTGCCTACCTATTAAATTTCACTACTTTGAAAGCATGAATAATGCATTTATTAAATACTTAAAAAGGTCTCTGCAAGAGAGGGAGCCAAGATGGTGAAAAAAAGACAGCCACCCACCTGAGCTATCCAAAATTGCTTTAAATGATGTCATAAATATATTTTTTGATTTGTAGAACCCACAAAAGTACAGGGTGAAATTTTCTAGTCAAAGAAAACTTATAAGATCAGCAAGAAAGATTTGTCACATTGGGGTGAAAGTGGAGCACAGACCAGAGCAGGCTTTGTCAACACAGACAGGTTTGAGCAAAGCAGGGGCAGCCCTTGGGAGCCACTGAATCTGTAGCAACAGTGGCTGCTTCCATAGCTCTCAGACAACACACAATAATGGGGTCAAACAACTGAACAAAAGGAGATTATAACAATCCCTTTGGTGGCACTGGGGACAAGACTGTTGTTTTGCCTATATATAAATGTTATTCAAAATCTTGTGTGGCAGACCCAGGGCAAGGAGGTGCACTAGCATACTAGAGCTGATAGGCTACAGTGGACCAGGGATCCTTGTCAATGTTCCATTGTGCAAAAGAGTGCCTTGGGGCACTCACAGACCAGAGCACAAGCCAGGAGAGAGGTAAACATCTCTTCTTAGATCATACCACTTTAAAGAACTGAAAACTTACAGGTGCCTCGAAGTATCTCCAAAAATAGCTGCACAAAATAACTGAAGGTTGAAAAGTGCACCTCAGGGCAGCTAGGTGGAACAGTGAGGAGAGCATTGGCCTTGGAGTCAGAAGGATCTAAGTTCGGATCTGACCTCAGACTATTAACACACACACAAATAAAAAAACCTAGCCTTGTGACCTTGGGTAAGTTACTTAACCCCAATTGCCCTCCAAAAAGGCAAAAAAAAGTGCACCTCCTCCCTGGAAGCAGAGCCCCAATTTAACAAAGTTAAAATTTGAGAAATGGAAATGAAAAATGATCAAACAACAGAAGAAAAAAAATTCTGACCATAGAATGCTATTATGGCAACAAGATCAAAACATACACTAAGAAGCAGATAACAACCTCAAAGTTTATACATCCAAAACCTCTGAGACAAATGTAAGTATGAAAGAGCTCAAAAAAGGATATTGAAAATAAAATAAGAGAGGTAAAGGGAAAAACTGGAAAAGAAAGAAGAGTAATGCAATAAAATCATGAAAAAAGTCAGGAGCTTGGTAAAGGAATTACAAAAAATAATTGTGAAGAAAATTATACCTTATAAAAGAGACTAGGACAAATGGTAAAAGAGGTACACAAAAACAATGAGGAGAAGAATGCATTGAAAACCAGAACTGACCAAATGGAAAAGGATATCCAAAAGGTCACTGAAGAAAATAATTCCTTAAAAATTAGAATTGAGAGACAGGCGCCAAGATGGCAGAGTAGAAACAGGACTTCTGCCAGGGCTCTGGCGTCCATCTTCCCCAATTCATGTAAAAGGTGATTCTGAATAAATTTTGGAGCTACAGAACCCACAAAATGTCAAAAATAACCTAACTGCACACTGAGGACAGTCTGGCAGCCAAGTAGGGAGCCGAGAACACAGTGCTCTGGGAGATAAGCCGAGGTCTTCATGAGCTGGAGGTTTTAGAACCAGGGCAGGCCTGACTAGCTGCCAGCTGGAGGGAGCAGCAGCTGTGGTGTTTTCTAGAGTTATCAACCTATAGATGCTAAGGACAAAGTGAGAGGTCACTGCAGTGTGGAATTTTGGGATCTAGTAGTTGGGAGTGTGTCGGCTTTTGCCCATGGAGTGAGAAGGAGCTGAGACACTGGGGCCCTACAGGCACAGAAACACTTGGCTGCTTCAGCTCCTGGCCTGCAGACTGTAGGGGGACCAAGCAACCAGTCTGAGGGGTAATTGCTCTTGCTTTAACTAACTTGGATCTGGATTGCCGTCAAGGGTGGAGGTCATAAGGCGTTTGAACAGCTTGACAAAGCATGTAGAAGCTTCAGAGAGGGCACCCAACTGATAGCTTTGGCAGCTGAGAAAACCCCAAGTGTTTGGGACAGAAGCTCTCCTGTGTGGTGGCAGAGTCCTACTGTGGCAAAAAGCCCAAAAGTCAAGTAATTGATTGGCAAGATGAACAGGCAAAGGAAGCAAAACAAACAGAAGAATCCAACATTAGACTCCTATTTTAGGGACAAAAGGTATCAAAGCATGGAACAGGAGGAATACAGTGAACTCAGGACTCCTGAACCAAAAAAAACTTCAAAGGAAAATACAAGCTGGATACAGCCATAGAGTACATTAAGAAGCAGATAAGAAAAGTGGAGGAAAATTGGGAAAAGAAATGAGAATGATGCCAGAAATTTATGCAATGAGAGTCAACAGCTTGAATGAAGAAAATAACTCCTTAAAAATAGACTAACTCATGGGGGTAGGGTCAAGATGGCTGAGTAAAAATAGCACTTCCTTGGGGCTCCAACCAACACCACTTCAAAATTATGTAAAAGGGGGACTCTGAACAAACTCTAGAGCTCCTGAACCCACAAAATGACACAGAGAAGCTAACCTCCCACTGTGGACAGCCTGGCAGCCCGGGAGGGCGCTGCCAGTTCAGCACTCTGGGAACTGAGCCCAGGCCCACGTGAGTCACGGTTTTAGACTGAGGATGGTCAGATCAGTAGCCAGCTAGAGGGACCCCAGGACACCAGCAGCTATGGCATTTCGATAATTATCAACACATAGATGCCTAGGACAAAGTGAGATGTCAGTGCCCTATGGACTTTGGGACTGGTTGGGAGAATGTGTCAGCTTCTTCCCCTGGGGCCGAGAAGCCTATGAGGAGCTGTTGTAGCTTGCAACATGTTGCCATTTAGTGGCTTCAGCTCTTGGCCTGTGAACTGTAAGGGGATCCAGGTTCAATCTAGGGGATAATTGCTCTTACTTTACCCTTCTTGGACCTGGATTGTGGTCTGGGGTGGAGGTCTGGGGGTGTTTGACCAGCTTGCCAGAGTGTGTGGAGGCTTCTCAAAGGCCACCCAACTAATACCTCTGGAAGTTGAGAAAAGCCCAACATTTGGGACGGAACTTCCCCTGTCTGATAGCAAAGTCCTACTGTCACAAAAAGCCCAAATGCCAAGTAATTGAGTGTCAACAAGCCCAGATGTCAAGAAATTGAGTGGCAACATGCCTAGACAAAGGAAACAAAATAAACAGAAAAATGCAACATTAGACTCTTATTTTGGGGGCAAAGAGGATCAAAGCATGGAACAGGAGGAGGATTGTGAGATAAGAAATCTTACACCAAAAGCCCAAAATGAAAATATGAGCTGGTGACAGGCTAGAGGACCTTAAGAAGCAGATAAGAGATGTGGAGGAAAAACTGGTAAGAGAAATGAGAAAGATGCAAGAAAAGCATTAAATGAGAGTCAATAGCCTGAATGAGGAAAATAACACCTTAAAAAACAGACTAACTCAAATGGCAAAAGAGGCTCAAAAAGGCAACAAGGAGAAGAATGCCTTAAAAAGCTAAATTTGCCAGATGGAAAAAGAATCTCAAAAGCTCACTGAGGAGAATCATTCCTTGAGCATTAGACTGGAGTAAATGGAAGCTAGTGACTTTATGAGAAATCAAGATGCTGTTAAGCAGATCCAAACAAATGAAAAAATAGAAGGCAATGTAAAATAGCTCATGGGAAAAACCACTGACCTGGAAAATAGATCCAGAAGAGACAACCAAAAATTATTGGACTACCTGAAAGCCATGATCAAAGAAAGAATCTAGAAATCATCCTTCAAGAAATTCTCAAGGAAAATTGCCCTGATGTTTTAGAGCCAGAGGGCAAAATAGAGGTTGAAAGAATCCACAGATCACCTCCTGAAAAAGATCCCAAAAAGAAAACTCCTAGGAATATTGTAGCCAGATTCCATAATTCCCAGATCAAGGGGAGAATATTACAAACAGCCAGGAAGAAACAATTTCAATATTGTGGAAGTACAATCAGGATAACTCAGGATCTGGCGGCTTCTACATTGAGGCATTGAAGGGCATGGAATGTTATATTCTGGAAGTCAAAGGAACTGGGATTAAAACCAAGAATCACATACCCAGCAAAACTGAGTATCTTGTTTCAGGGGAAAATATGGTCATTCAGTGGAATAGAAGACTTTCAAGCATTCTTTAGGATAAAAACCAGAGTTGAATAAAATTTTGACATTCAGACACAAGAAACAAGAGATGTTTGAGAAGTTAAACAGGGAACAGAAATCAGTATGAACTTATCAAAGTTGAACTATTTACATTCCAACAGGGAAAAATAATAACTGTAAATATTGTAACTTTTCTCAGTATGAAAAAAGTTGAAGAAGGGTACATGGGCATATCAATACATATGTGAATGTGTGTATGTATGTTTTTAGGTATACATAGATAGAGGGCACAGGTCAAATTTAATAGGAAGGGATGATACATAAAAGGTGAGGTTAAGAGGTGGAAGCATAATGTGGTGAGGGGGAATGGGGAGAGACAATGAAGTGAACTGGCTCATGTAGAGGAGGCAGGGGAAGGTGGTTGCAGGGGAGGGGAAGAACAAGAAGGCAAAAAGGCAAAACCCTATTCTCATTGAATTTGGACCAGGGAGAGAATGACCTGCATACTAAATAGGGTGTCCCACCCTACAGGAGTGTGGGGGGGGTGGGGAAAGGTGGTGGTGAGGAAGGCGGGCTAGGGGGAGGGAAGTTAGATGCACCCACTTTTGAAAAGGGGCAGGATCAAGATGGGGAGTGGACTGGGTGGAAGGTGGGATGGGAGGGACAGAAATATAGTCAGACTCTTACAATACATCTACTATGGTGATATTTTGCATAGCTACACATGTACAGCATATACTAGGTTGGTTATCTTCCTTTTAAATTCAAATTAAAAAAAAACTATATAAATAATATGATTAATACTATTTTGCATATAATTGGGAGATAAGATGTGCAGGCAATGGGGAGTGGGGATTCACCTCGCCCTACTGGAAAAAATCAAAGAGGGTATGGGAGAAGAGATGGCAGAGAGCAGATTGGATGAGGGGATATCCTGTATGACTGCTATTCTTGGGTGGTGGGTAGGGGTAAAATGGGGAAAAATTGTAACTCAAAATCTAATGGAAATGAATGATGTAAACCACAAGTTAATAAAGCATTTGGAAAAAAAATAGACTAATGCAAATGGCAAAAGAGGCTCAAAAGGGCAATGAGGAGAAGAATGACTTAAAAAGCTGAATTTGCCAGATGGAAAAAGAATCGAAAACACTCACTAAGGAGAATCATTCCTTCAGAATTATGTTGGAACAAATGGAAGCTAGTGACTTTTTGAGAAATCAATATGCTGTTAAACAGATCCAAAAAATGAAAGAATAGAAGGCCATGTGAAATATCTCATGGGAAAATCCACTGACCTGAAATATAGATCCAGGAGAGATAATCTAAAAATTACTGGACTACCTAAAAGCCATGATCAAGGAAAGAACCTAGAAATCACCCTCCAAGAAATTATCAAGGAAAACTGCCCTGATGTTTTAGAACCAGAGGGCAAAATAGATGTTGAAAGAATCCACAGACTACCTCCTTAAAAAGATTACAAAAAGATAACTCCTAGGGATATTATAGCCAGGTTCTGGAATTCCAAGTTCAAGGAGAGAATATTACAAGCAACCAGGAAGAAACACTTTGAATATTGTGGAAATACAATCAGAATAACACAGGGTTTGGAAGCTTTCACACTGAGGGATTGAAGGGCCTGGAATATGCTATTCCAGAGGTCGAGTTGGGATTAAAACCAAGAATTACCTACCCAGCAAAACTAAGTATCATTTTTCAGGGGAAAATATGGTCATTCATTGGAATAGAGGAATATAACAAGAGGAGATGGGGAGAGATAGATAGTAAATTATTTCATATAGAAAAGGAAAGGGAAAACTGTTAAAATGGAGGGGAAGAACAGGAAGGCAACAAAGAATGTGTGAAACTTACTCTCATTGAATTTGGCTTAGGGAGTGAATGACATACACACTAAATAGGGTATCTTGCCCTACAAGAGAATAGGGTGGAAGGGGATAAGAGGGGGCATGATTGAGGGAGACCAGATTGGGGAAGGGAAGTTAGAAGCACACACTTTTGCAAAGGGACAGTATCAAAAGTAGAGTGTAGAACAATTGGGGGGCAGGATAGTATGGAGGGAAATATTGTCAGTCTTTCACAGTATATCCACTATGGAAATCTTTTGCTTAGCTACACATATATAAACTATATTGAATTCCCTATCTTCCCAGTAATGAAGATAGGAAATAGAGATTCATTTTGCCCTACTTGAAAGTCAGAGGGGGTATGAGGGAGGATATAAGAGACAGCAGTTTGGGGGAGGGGGTATACAGTGGGATTGCTGTTTTGGGGTGGTGGATAAGGAAAGACAGGGAGAAAATTTGTAACTCAAAATCTTCTGTAAATGAATGATGTAAACTAAAACTAAACATAAAATTTAATTTAAAAAGGAGTGTATATAGACAAAGGGCATACATGTGAATTAAATATGAAGGGATGATGTATAAAAAATAAATAAAATTAAGGGATGAATGTGGAATACACTGGGAGAAAGATAAATACAGGAGTAGAATGGGGCAAATTACCTCAGAAAAAAGAGGCAAGAAAAAAATTTTACAGCGGAGGGGAAAATGGGGATGGTGAGAGGGAATGAGTGAACCTTACTCTCCTTGGAATTGGTTCACAGTGGGAATAACACATTCAGCTGGATTAAAAATCTATCTTATACTACATGAAAATAAGAAGGAATAACTGTAAGAGAAAGGGGTGATTGAAGGGAGCACCCACAGGGGGATATATTAGTCAAAGTCAAAGCAAAATATTTTGAGGAGTGACAGGGTGAAAAGAGAGAGAATGGAATGAACAGAGGGGGAAATGGGATGGTTGAAAATATAGTTAATGATAGTAACTGAAAAAAAATTCATAGCAAATTTCTCTGATATAGGCTGCATTTCTCAAAACTATAGAGAAATGAGTCAAATTTATAGAAATAAGAGCCATTCCCCAATTGATAAATGATCAAACAATATAAATAGTATTCAGATAAAGTAACCAAAGCTATTTATATTTATATATAAAGAAAATGTTACAAATCAGTATTTATAGGAGAAATACAAATTAAAATAATTTTGAGGTACTATCACATAACTATTAAATTGAGTAATAGGACAGAAGAAGAAAATGATGTTGGAGGTTATGTGGGAAAAATCTTGGAGCTGATGTGGGAAAAATGAAACATTAATACACTACCAATATGGAATTATGCCCATAATGCTATAAAACCATGCATATCCTTTTACCTAGTAATAACACTATTAGATTTGTATCCAAAAAGAGGTTAAAAAATGGAAAAGGACCAATATGTACAAAAACAATTATAGCAGCTTCTTTCTTATGGTAAAGAATTGGAAATTGAAGGAATGCTGTAGCATCAAGCACCCTAGCATACCCAGGGTGCCTGGTAGCATAAGTTCTTTGATCTGCTCTTCTAAAGGAAAGCAACTAAAATGGATTAAATATCTTACTCTAATCAAGCATACATCATTTACCTAGTTCAGGGGAAAAAGTCAGCACCCTGAACTTCAGAGAAAATACAAACAGAAGTTATAAGCAGACAAAAAGTATACAGAGAGAAACAGACCAATAAATAGGGCTTACAGTTGTATCACCATTACACTCATGCCTAGTTAGTTACAAGAGATAGAAGTACCAACACCTGGGTTTTCAAAGCCAAAGGTCTCAACAGTTACTCAGAGTCTCATCTGGTCAAATCACATAACTCTTACCGTAAGTGAGCCCCAAAGAAAAACATTTTATCAAGATATATATAGCCTTCTCCAGGGTCAGAGAACATCAAAACCTTTGTGACCCACTGCCCAATCACAAAGTAAAAAGGCTTGGGTGTTCATGAAAAACTAGACTCCCACCATAGCTCCATGTGATGACATTCAGCCTATTGGGGGCAGAGTATGTTTTCAAATCAGGGAAGGTCCTTAAATTCACTAAAGTGGATTAAGAGGCAGGAAAGATATTCAAATTCCCACTTCCATTACAGATCCCCCTCAGTTGGGGAATAGCTGAACAAATTGTGGTCTGTGATTATGACTGAATGCTATTTTGTTCCTAGAAGTGATGAGCAGGATGCTCTGAGAAAGAAAGCAACAACAACAACAACCTGTAAAGACTTACAGAAGCTAATGCAAACTGACATGTACTATGTACAAGGTAACAGCACTATTATAAGATGATCACTTCTGAATGACTTAGCTCTCCTCAGCAGTATAATGATTCAAGACAACTCTGAAGGGCTTATCATGAAAAGTGCTATCTATCCCCAGAGAAAGAAAATGCTATCTATCCCCAGAGAAAGAACTGATATTGTCTGAATACAGATCGAAGCATATTATTTAAATTTTATTTATTTTCTTGAGTTTTTTGTCTATGTTTACTTTTATAACATGACTAATATGAAAATATAATTTGTGTGATTAAACTGGTATAACCTATATTGACTTAATTAAGGGTGTGGGGAGGGAGGAAGGGAAAGAATTTGGAACTCAAAGTTTTAAAAACAAATGCTAAAAATTGTTTTTACATGTAATTGAGGAAAATAAATACTAATAAACAAACAAACAAACAAACAAAAAATAAATAAATAAGACCTTTGCTCCTAAGGGGTTCACATTCTAATGGGGAGAAACACATATAGAAGGGTTCCACTGCAAATCAGAGAGAAAGGTCATCTGGGCCTAAGAGTACAGCAACAAGGCAAGTGATATTTTTTTTCCTTACTGCCATTTTCACTAATAAAATCACATTGATTTCTGATGTTGAGCAGTATGGCAGTACCAAGGTCTTTGGGCACAGTGACTTTCTTTTCTGGTACTTCAGTAGAGCTGTAGCCCCCGAGAGAGCAGTTGTCCAGCTGCGTGTCCGCAGTAGTAGCTTCTTAGAATCATGACTGAAGATACTAGGATGGGAACATTACTCTTCCCAAAGCTCTTTGTTCATGTTCTTATGCTTTCTCCATCAGGGTAGAAGGGGAAAAGGTGGTTAATTAAGGTGACGGTGGGAGACTGATTTGCCTGGTACATGTTACCTCTCATCTCCCCTCTATAGAGTTCAGCTACTTCAACTCTTTTGGTTTCCTGCTTTGTGGATGGTCATTGGTTGACAGTAGTGGAGGATCACTGTGTCTTTCTTCACAGGGGTTGCTTCTCCATATCATGGATATGAGGGTTAGCCTAGAAGCAAGAAGAATGAACTGAAGCCATACCTAGGGCTTCTATGCTTTATAGTTCTTTAAATTATCAGAACGATCTTTCCAAATTTCCAACATAATGATGTTCAGCTTAGCCAAGATGAAGCAAATATTTTGTATCATACTGGTTCTTAGAGGTAATAGATTTCAAAACAAAGATAAGGTTGACCCTTGTGCAAGTTGAGTCTCCTCATGACAGTAAGGTAAGCCTTAACAAAATTCTTGGGGAGAAAAAACTGATTATGTCTAATGGATTAATGAAATAAGGATGTTAAAAAAGTAAAACTTTTCAGATACATAGGGCAGAAGTTTTGAGCTGCTTTTCCTCTCACCATCTCATCACTCCTTTATCTTTGGTGCTAATACAGAGGATTGAACTGCTACCTCTGTCCTCTACCCAAGATGTCTCCATCTCTGGTAGTCTATCCATCCCCCAAATCCCTGCAAATTATTATTCACCCTTTCTCCACTAGCTATTGGGGAGCTATTGATTTTTTTAATTTCCCCTACTGGATGATCTTGATACTTTAATCCTTTGAAGTATGGCATAGCTAGTAAAGACCCAACCCAAAGCATATTCTTGAATAAAGAGCTCATTTTATCTCTTTCTTGAGATCTATAGTGGCTACAAAGAATATCTTTGACTATTCTTCTTACATTTGTAAGTTTTATTCACACACAACTTTATTTCAGGCAGCTAAGTGGCACAATGCATAGAGCTAGACTTGGAGTCAAGAAAAATTGAGTTTGAATTCTGCCTCAAACATTTACTATGTGACACTGGGCAAATCTGTCTCACTTTTCTCATAGATAAAATGGTAATAATAAAAGTAGCTACTTCTCAGCATTGTTGTAAGGCTTAAATGTGAAATTTGCAGAAACACTTTGTAAACCTGAAAATACTATATAAATGCTTCCTATTATGAGCTATAATTATTCCTTCTCCCAAGGGATATGAGGTGGTTCAAGAGGAGCATTTACTATGAAAGGCAGAGGATTTCACCCACTTTAGATTGGATACTGATCTCCCATCCATAACCCTGAAGCAAAGATGATAGAACTCTTACCCCACTGTCATTTTAAAACCCTTCTCACTTCTTGAAAATATTGAACCTATCTTCTCTAGTTTCCTTCTACTGGTGAAAATGGATGCTCATACCATTTAGATGATCAGAGTCATCTTTTCACCAAGAGACAAAATCACGTAGCCTTACCTTCTGCCACTTTTGCACTCCATCTAAATCCCTGTTTGTTTGTTTGTCATTTAGCCTGCTGGTGAACTCAGAATTGCCATTCATACCATCCTCTACATATTGCTTCCACTGATTAGAATGGAAACTTCTTGAGAGAATGGACTGTCTGGCTTTCCTATTTGTATCTACAGAATTTAGTGTGGGTCTTGGAACGCAGAAAAGTGCTTATTCATCTATTCATTTATTTTCCATAGGCATGATGGTTAATCACAAATCACTCATTTAAAGACCAATTTCTGCTAAAATAGAAAACAATGTGAATAGGAGAATATAACAAACCCTCGATTATTTTCCGTGAACCCAGAATGGTCCTGACAGATTTGGAAAAATCAAGAGAGGGACCAAAGAAGAAGGAATCCTATGGGCAGAAACACCAAGTAATACAGGTAGAGCTACTTAACTATAATTTACAATTTTAGAGGATTGCCAGGACCACTGAGAGTTTAAGTAACTTGTCCATGTTTATACATTAAATATGTGTCAGAGGTAGGCCTTAAAACTAGGTTTCTCACTTCCCAGTTGTCACTCTATTCATTCTTTCATATTGCCTCTCAGAGTATTAAGAAATTGCAAAAAAAAGTCATTAAAAATCTTTAAGACAACATCACCTTGTTCTCTTTAACAATGAAGCTCTTTATTTGAAATTTGGGAAGGGTTAGACTTAATGGGGTGATGCCCCTCTTTCAAAATTCTAAGATCCTTAACGAAGAAATGATTTTGTAAATCAAATAAAAATCAAAAGATTTTGTTGAATATTTATTGTTGCAAACTTCTGATATAATTATTGTCACATACCCCTTGATGGTCTCTGAATTATATATTAGAAGGCAAAAGGAAGCCTAGAGGTTCTTCTTACATAGGAAGATTCTCAGGTAATTTTTTCCCTATGTTTTCTTTTCCATTGTTTTCTTTTGCTTTTTCTCCATTATCTTTGGGAGGGGGTAAATGCTTTCTAATATATTTGTTTTGATTCTGCTATATGATATGGTCAAGTTATATCAAATATGAAACATAAACTTCTGACTTGCCAAGTGACAAGTTCCTAAAAGCTTATTTCTTTCAAATAAAATCTAGAAAAAAAATTAATTTCCTACCTTCATTCATTCAACACTCAATTAATACATATTAAATGTGTGTTATGTATCGAGGATTGAGTGAGGTGCTGCTCATACTGTATTTATCAGTACAGAAGAAGTCCATAGCAACTTTAGGAAAAGATAAGTCTCATTTCATTCTTTTTTTTGTATTATTTTATTCAAAATTCTTGGAGGCTGTTTACTTTTTCTTCTCCACATCTTGCTCTTCATCCTCTTTGCCTCGTTTTGCTCGGATTCCAAAGAGACGGGCATTGGCTCAGGCCATTCGAAGACTAGCAAATGCCTTGAAATTCTTCTTGTCTTTGGTAATGACACGAGCTTTCTCTTTCTTGTAGACATTTCTAATGGGCCTAACTGGTCCTGTAAGCTGGGTTGCCAACTTGAGCTCTTTAGCAGAGCTATCTCCCTTCTTGGGTACAGATGGCTTCCTTGGGAAGAGGATCAGTTTGGATTGATATTCCTTCAATAGTTGCACAATTGCCTGGAGAGACTCTGTAGACTTATTTCAGTGATGAGTGTCCACAGAGATACCAATGGTCCGTGCCACTTTTTTATGGATACAAGCCGCCCGAAGTTCTTCCAAGCTTAATCCTCTCCCAGCACGGACTTTGGTGTGGTATCGGACAGTAGGGCACCTCATGATGGGCCGGATAGGACCAGATGTAGGGCGAGGAGCAATTCGGCGGACTTTTGCTTGCCAAGCCTTTTGCCTTCTGATCTTCCTGGCTGGCTGGTTAAACCATGTGGCAAATCGTCTATGCCAGTCTTTGTGGAAATGCGGCTTAAGAATCATACCATTTCAGATGGGCACCATGGCTGCTTAGAGCCCTCCTCATGGGCACCTCAGCCAATCGGAAAGGAAAACGGCCGAGTCTCATTTCATTCTAATTGCAATGGAATGCTACTATCAGTTTCTATATCCTGAAAAGGAAGAGACCAAATTGCTCCCATAGATCATTCAGATATAGACTTGGAAGAAGACAACACTAAATAGCCAAAATCATTGTCTTATTGGCTCCAAATTGATAAAGATATCTCTCTCACAAGATAACAATGTAATCATAAATACAATTTAAGAATTTGGGGCCATAAGTGTTTATTACATCTTCTTTTATCTTCTTTCTTTTAGTTCACCTACAGACTGTCAGTGAACCAGAACATGAGTATTCATGTCCAGATGAAAAGTTGTCTGTTCACAAGGAGACCTTGTAACTTGAATAAAGATTCTTTGGGCCATGATTTCAATTTTTATTAAAATGCTTACCTTTCTAGTTCATAATTCCTTTTAGACCAGGCCTAATTTCTTTTCTTCCTTAAACCCTCAGGCTTATGCTAATTTGCATGACTGGAAAAGAGACTTTCATTATCTCTTTGAGCATGGAGGGGGAAAAATAGAGTCAGCCAAAATTGTTCTCTTGGAGGTTGCTTCAGGCCAAACAGGCAATAATAAGGTAATAAATAATACCTTATGTGAGACTGTGCAAAGAAATGGTTGAAAGATGACTAAATTCAACTCTCTGATATTTCCTCCTCAATAGCCTCTCAAGGCATGATTTGGAAGGGCATAACCCTGTTATTTCATATCTTTCTGCCTAACATGTGGTTTATTGAAAATGTTTTTTTTAACAATTAATATTATGTAAACTCATCCTTCTTTTACAATTCCTTTCCTACTTATCCCCTTTCTCTTAGTCCCAATTAACTGTTAAAAATGAACTCAGACTGGTTTCAACAAGAGTTTCTTAGTAATGCAGTTAATCCCAGTGAATGTCTTCATATCAGCAAATATCTTCATATCAGCAAATGTCTTCATATCAGCAAATGTCTTCATATCAGCAAATTTTTATATTTTTCAAATTCATTAAGCAAAAATTCAGATTTCCATAAAAATTAAGCTTTATGTTGGGCATGTAAATTCTCCCAAGACCAAAAGTGTTGATTTTCCTATTTTTGTGTATGATATCATCCTGTACTTATAATATCCATGGAGGACACTTTTTGTCCCTTATTATTGAGCAATAAGACACAGATAGTGATTATCTTCCTTGATATCTAAAGAATATTTGCAAGACTAGAGGCTGAAGTGTAACTGAATTCAATCATCAGAGAAGTAATCTCCCAGGGGGGAAAATTGCTTGGAGTCTCTTAATGCTATTATGAAATGGAAATGATAAAAATGGAAAAGTTTGAAGGTACTGTTTCCATTCAGTGAGAATTATTAATAGAGGGATGCTATCCTTGGCAGCAAATCAGAAAATTCCATTTGTGTCAAGAGCACAGAAGTTGTTTTACAATAGGAAGTTACTCATTTCTCGATTGACAGTTTTAGGGAAAATGGTTTATTTCTGCATTTCATATGATAGTGAAACTATGCAAATATATCCCAGGAGACCCAACTGCTTTAAACAAAAGTATGAAAGTAACATTGATTATTTACTTATAGCCATATTTGAAGTAAGGAGAATCAGATGCAGTATGTAGGAGAAAATATTCAGTTAAAAATCTTTCTTTGGTCTACATGTAGTGAATTCTGGGTAATCCTCCTCTCCCTCCTTCCCTCCCCACCCCCCATGCCTCACTTGAAAAATAGATCAAGTCTATCCTCTCTCTTTGGAGAAAATATCAAAATGTTCTACTATCCATGAATAGGCAAAATATCTAGTGAAAATTCTAAGCTGTGATGCTTTATCTGACTTGAAATAACTGCAGTACAAACATGATGAGAATACCTAAAGGGAACTATAGCACAATTTCATGGAAGAAAGTTAGGGTTGGAGAAATACTGTTAAAGAATCTATATTTAGGCAGATAAAACATCAATATTAGATAGTACTGGACTTAAAGTTAAAAAGCTGGGAACCTTAACTTTTGTAATTTTTATCGCTTAAGGAGGGTTGCTCCTTAAATATGATTGAATTAAGGACTTATTGAATGATATCTTTTGTTTTACACTATGTGGCCACTTTGGTGAAAACTATGTTTTTACTTTTGTGAATGCTGTACTTTGGTTTTCCTGAATGTTTTGCTTTACTTTGTTGCTCAATAAATAGAGAGTTCACTATACTATATGATAAGAACCTTAAAGCTCTACACAGCAATAGCTTTCTGGAAAGCTGCTCTTGCTTGGCTTTACACTATCTCAGATACTTAGCTGTATTTCTCATCTGGTCCTATAACCTTATTCAACCTCAATTTTGTTATCTGCAAAATAGTATCTATCTTATAAGATTGTTATGATAATCAAATGTAATAAATTATTCAAAACATTTTTCAATATTTAAAAGTAAAATAAATATCAGCTATTATTATTATTATGTTATGTCAAATAACTGCCTCTGACTCATCTGGGCTGATACTTTGATATTTTATTGTTCCACAGACTTGTCAAAGTCTGCTTAGAAAATCCTATGAAATTTGAAAGACTATATTGTCCTGGCAATGTTTTTTCCCCCTGTGTGTTTGTCATCTCAAGACTAGTTTAGTAATGTCTGGAGGTCAGATAATGAATTCTCAGGGAGCATAATTTTATGACGCAATCTCTGTATCTTAAAATATTAATTTTGTTGGTGACTGATAACTTTCTAAAGGAAAAAAAATTGAAGTGACAATAGGGAAAACCAGAAAATAATCTGCAAATGCAATGAAGTGTACACAATTCACAGTGGAAGAAGTACTAATATAAATGAAATTTAATTTACTTCTATGCAAACATTTCTTAAGTACCTAATGCTTTCTTTTGTAGAAGTAAGAGCACAGACTTTACCACTCACTACACTTTCTATCTGCAGTTCTGCTTCATTTCAACTCCATGGAGCAAGATGCTATAGAGTCTTTCCCTCTTTTCCAAATATTGTCTTTCCCCATTAGATTCAAAATTCCTTGAGGGTAGGGACTGTCTCTAGCTTTATTCTTTGGATTTCCTGGTATCAGTACATATGGTAGGTATTTAATAATTTTTATTGAATTGAACTTAACCTACTATCTGCCAAAGATTGTACTGGGTAATATGAATCTGAGAACAAAAATAAAAACAATAGAAAAGAAAACAGTTCCAATCTCGAAAAAGCTTGGATTTGTCTTCTGGGAGTGAAGATGTTGGAATAAGCAGTAAATTGCTGTTATTTTCCCATATTCATCTCAAAACAATCATAGAATAACACCTTAAAACAAATTCCAGAAAAAACAGAACCAGCAAAATGACAAGGTGAAACAATCTTACAGCCAAAGATACCTAAAAGATTGGCAGAATAGATCTGTCTCACTTGGATAAAAGGTGAACACAGTTCAGGAAAGTAAGCATCCAAGTAAACCAGCAGCAAGCTCCATTTCAGCAAATCAGTGGGACATCCAGAGTCCCAGTGTGGTAGAGCAAGCAAAATCAAAAGCAAGGACCCTCTCCTCCTAACATGCCTCAGCATAGGCAGGAGAACCAAAAGATCCCAGCTCCAAGAATTACCATGTACTTCAGTGTAGGCCAGGTAGATGCCATCTTTACAGTTGCTTAAGCAAACAAGCAGCCCCAAGTGCCAGGCCCCTGCCACATAGTTTCGGCATATCCCTAGGGAAACACAGAAACACCCCACCAACTTCAGCACAAACCAGACACCAGCACTAGGACTCTGACTCAGGACTGCAAAGGTCCCAAGCAGTGCCAGTTATTTCCCAAATCACCATTCAGTGCAGCACCAGACATGAGGATTCCCCTTGGGCACCATTGCAGCACCAGTTAAACAGCCATGGATGAAGTACATAGCAGAAGAAGCCTGAGAGAGTGCCCCTTCCACCCTGGGAGTGGAGCACAATTTTAAAAGAAAGGAAAAAAAAATCTGAGCCAAAAGAAATAACAAAAGAGAATCTGATTATAGAAAATTATCATAGTGACAGGGAAGATCAAGACACAAACACAGAAGAGGACAAAATTTTCAAAACACCTATGGGCAAAGCACCAAAGAGAAAAGGGAAGTGCTACTGATACCAGAAAGAACTAATGGAAGAGCTCAAAAAAAAAGAACTTAAAAATCATATAAGAGAGATAGAAGAGAAATTGGGAAAATAAATGAGAGTGATGCAAGATAGTTATGGGAAAAGAGTGAACAGTTTGGCAAAAGAAAACAACTGCTTAAAAAGTAGAATTGACCAAATGGAAAAGGAGATATAAAAATCCAATGAAGAAAACAACTCCTTAAAGAGTACAATTGGTAAAGTGGGAAAGGAGGTTAAAAAAAAAAAAGCTAATCTGAGTCATGCATCTTAAAAGTTAAAATTGGGCAAGTGGAAGCTAATGACTCTATGAAACATCAAGGATCAATCAAACTAATTAACAGAATGAAAAAATAGAAAAAAATGTAAAACACTTCATAAAAAAAACAAACAAAACAAACAAACAAAAAAAACTGACCAGGAAAATAGATGTAGGAGAGAAAATGTCAGCATAATTGGACTACCTGGAAGGCAAAATCAAAAGGAACATGTGGACAGTAACTTTCAAAAAATTATAAAGGAAAACTGCCCTGATGTCCTGGAACCAGAGGGCAAAATAGTCATTAAAAGAATCTACTGATCACCTCAGCAAAGAGATTCCTAAATAAAACCTCCAGAGAACATTATACTAGATCTGAAAACTCTCAGGTCAAAAAAAAATCCTGCAAATAGCCAGAAAGAAAAAAAAATAAGCTATCAGTAAGCCACACTCAGGGTTACACAGGACTTGGCAGCTGCAACTTTAAAGGATTGGATCATGATGTTCCAGAAGGCAAAGAAGTTAAGACTGCAATCAAGAATCACTTATCTAGTGAACTAGAAAGATTTCAAGTTTTCATAAGGAGATCAGAGGTAAACCAAAAATGTGATCTTGAATATCAAGACCCAAGAGAAGCATAAACAAGTAAAAAGGAAAAAGAAAAAAAAAATAAAGGATTCAATATAGCTGAATTGTTTACATACCTGTGTGAAAAGATGATATTTGTAATTTTTATAAATTGTACCACAAATATTACAGATAAAAAATATACTTAAATGGTATGTATGTATTCCCATTTTAGGGAATGAAAAAAAAATTAAGACATGAGAAAGAGGAGTACACTGGTTGCAAAAGTAAAGGAGATGTAAATGGAGGTAAATTAATGCATTATGGAAAACCTATTAAATTGGAGAGTAAAATGAGAAGGTGGGCAATAGACATTGCTTGAACTTTGCTCTCATCAGTATTGGCTCAGAGAGAGAATAATATACACAATTAGTTGAACATTGAAATCTATCTTACCTGACAGGGATTTAGGAGGGAAGGAGATTAAGTAAAGACAGGATGGTAATGACTGAAGAGAGGACAGATCTAGGGAAGTAGTAGACAGAAGCAAATGACTGTCTAGGAGGGAAAGGGTGAAAGAAGAGGCAGGACAAACAGAAGGAAAAGTAGGATGGAGGGAAATACAGAGGTAGTAATCATAGCTATGAATGTGAATGGTATGAAACCTCCTATAAAATGAAATGGAGCAGAGCGGGTCAAAACCAAGAATCCTACAATATATTCTTTACAATAAACACACTTGAAGTGAAGAGACACACATAGAGTAAAGGAAAGGGACTATAGTACAGTCTATTGTGCTTCATGTGAAAAGAAGTGGCAACAATCCTGGTTACAAAATAAGTAAAAGCAAAAATAGATCTAATTAAAAGAGATGAGGAGAGAAACTACATATTGCTAGATGATATCATGGACAGTGAAGCAATATCAATACTAAACACAAATGCACCAAGTGGTGTAGTATCTGAATACTTTTTTTTTTTTCATTTTGGAGGGGGTAAGGTAGGGCAATTGGGGTTAAGCAACTTGCCCAAGGTCACAAGGCTAGGTTTTTGTTTGTGTGTACGTTAAGTGTCTGAGGCTGGATTTGAACTCAGGTCCTCCTGACTCCAGGGCTGGTGCTCTATTCACTGTGCCACCTAGCCGCCCCATGCATCCAAATTCCTAAAGGAGAAAGTAAGTGAATTTCAGTAAGAAACAAATAGCAAAACTGCATTAGTGAGACATTGTTGTCCTCTTTTGAATTTGTGTCAACTGTCCCCTCTGAGGACTTAATAAACCCAATGAAAGAGAGAGAGAGAGAGAGAGAGAGAGAGAGAGAGAGAGAGAGAGAGAGTGAAAGGAAGGAAGGAAGGAAGGAAGGAAGGAAGGAAGGAAGGAAGGAAGGAAGGAAGGAGGAAAAAGGAAGGAAGGAAGAAAGAAAAGAGGTAAATTGATTATTAGAAAAGTTAGCTATAACAGACCTTTGGAGAAAATGGAATGGAAACAGAAAGGAATATAACTTTTTCTCAATTTCAAATGGCACCTATACAAAATTGATCATGTAATAGGGCATAAAAACTTCAAAGTGAAGCATACAAAGGCAGAAATATTAAACGTATTCTTTACAGATCATAATGCAATAAAAATTACATTCAATAAAAGCAGTGGAAATATTAAAACTGATTGGAACTGAATAATCTAACTCTAAAGTATAAGTAGGACAAAGAGCAAATCCTAGAAACAATCAATAATATAAATAAAGAGAATGATAACAAGGAGACAACATACCAAAATTTATGGGACACTCTCAAAGCAGTATATAGGGGAAAATTTATTTCCCTAAGTTCTTACACCAACAACATTGAAAAAAGAAAAGATCAATGAATTTGGCAGGCAAGTAAATATCTAGCAAAATAACAAATTAAAATTCCTAAGTAAGAACCAAACTGGAAATCCTGAAAATAAAAGGCTAACTTAATAAGACTGAAAGTAAGTAAATAAATAAATAAAATGAAAACAAACAATTAAGCTAGTATATAATTCTAAGAACTGATTTTATGAAAAAAACAAACAACATAGATAAGCCATTTGTTAAGTTAAGAAAAAGAAAGACAAAACCAAATATCCAGTATCAAAAATGAAAAATGTGAAATCACAACTAATAAATAAATAATTAAAGGAATCATTAAGAAATACTTCACCTATTTATATTCTAATAAATCTGTCAATCTAAGCAAAATCAATGAAAATTTACACAAATATAAATTACCCAGATTAACAGATCAGGAGATAGAATGCCTCAATAACCCCACCTTAGAAAAAGAAATTGAACAAGCCATCAATGAACTCGCTAAGGAAAAAAAAATCTCCAAGGGCAAGATAATAATAATAACAATTCTTCCTATATTATTTTACCCATTCAAAGCTATACCAATAGAACTATCAAAAACTATTTGATAGAGGTAGAAAATTTAACAAAACATTCATCTGGAAGAATAAAAAATCAAGAGTGCGAAGGGAATTAATGGTGGAAAAACAGAGGCATGTGGCCTAGTAATACCAGATCTCACGCTATACTATAAAGCAAAAATTATCAAAACTATCTGGCTAATCAATAGAATGGTGGGTAAGTGGAAAAGATTAGGTACATAAGACAAAATAATAAATGACTATAGTAACCCAGTATTTGATAAATCCAAAGACCCCAACCTTTAGGATAAGAACTCCCTATCTGACAACTGTTGGGAAAACTGGAAAGCAATAAGACACAAACTAGATATATAAACTAGAAATAAGACACAAACATCTCACACCATAAACCAGGCAAGGTCAAAACTAGCAAAATTACATAAAGGATGACACCATAAGCAAATTAAAAGAGCAAAGAATAGTCAACCTGTCAGATATATGGAGAGGGGAAGAATTCATGACCAAACAAAAGACAGAGGTCATTACTAAATGTAAAGTAGATAATTTTGATTATATTAAAATAAAGGGCTTTTGTATAAGGAAAACCAATGCAACCAAGATTAGAAAGAAAGCTGGAAACAAGTGTCTCTGATAAAAGTCTCATTTCTGAAATATATAGAGTCAAATTTATAAGAATATAAGCCATTTCCCAATTGATAAACGGTCAAACATATGAACATGAAGTTTTCAGAGGAAGAAATCAAAGCTATCCATAGTCATATGAAAGAGTTCTCTAAATCTCTCTTCACTGGAGAAATTCAAATTAAAACATCTCTAAGGTACTACTTCACACCTATCAGATTAGTCAATATGGCAAAAAATGAAAATGATGAGGGGTAGAAAGAACAACTTATAAATAGGTAACATTGTATCAAATATATACAAAGTAACAACAGAACAGGGGTGGGGGTTGTTATTGCTAACAATTCTATCAAATTAGGGAAAAAGCCTTGTGGAGGATGTGGCTCTTGAATTGTATTGACTAGAGCTAGGCATTTCAAGATACTCTTTCAAAATAGAAAAGAGGTAGACTCTTTTGGTAAAATGCTAGCTGCTCAAAGTCATGATCTTAATTGACTACATAACTAAGGAAGAAGAAAATCTATGCTTCCAGAGGCTAAGCCTCATTTTCTTGAAGCATAAGAATGTGGATAGTTGAAGTTGATTTAAAGGAATATCATCTTTTTCTAAACAGCCATAATCTAGAGCAATACATTATTAGACTATCATTATATTCTCTTTGCTATATAACTTGAGTGTCATAATATCTTCTAGGAACATAAAGTAGGTTACAGTTTGTGAATAGAATGTTAGTGATCTTCATTCCCTTAGAATCACAAACTTGCAAGTGTAAAGTGGACATGAGATTGCATCTAATCCAGTGCCCTCACTTTAGAGATGAGGAGCTCAAGCTCTAGAAATATGAAATGATTTGTCAAATGTCACTCAGTGGCATAGCTAATAACAGGACTGAAGCTTCCAAATTCCAGGTCTACACTCCTTTTCCCCATATACTTTATAATTTTACAGTTTCCTGTTTAACATATGTAAAATTATAGCTCAGGCACGCTGTCATAGAATCATATTGCTACTTTAAAAAATTAAGATTAACTATTGCTCAAATATCATGTCTTTTCTTTGTCCAATTGTAGCAATACAATTATTCATGAAGTTGAAAATGAATTTTATGGAAAATTAAAGGATATTAATGACATACCTTGAATATGGGTGTTGATGGCACATTAACAAAACATTCTATATTTGTTACAACACAAGGACCTCATGAAACAAAGGAGAAAAAAGTGCATGCACACTCAGGAGATATAGGTTGTTGCCCCAGCTCTGCTAGTAGTTATGTTTGTAACTGACAAAAAATAATTTAACTTCTATGTGACTCAGTTTACTCATATTTAAAATGTTTTGATTAGAATTGATGAATAAAAATGATCCAATAAGGTAAAGGCTGTGGAAAAAATGTTTTCAACGGTCAAAATAAAGGAAAAAATATGTGACTGCTTTAGCTATCTATTGAAATATTCTAGATGTGAGCTGTTCTAGGTCTGAACACCCGAAAAGTGTCAGTGAGAGTGAAGAGAAGGTAATAGATTCAAGACATGTTGTGAACTTCAAATCCATAGCACTTGGCAATTCATGGAATATGGTGGGGAAGGGAAGGGGGTATAAAAGATGAAAGATTAGAAGATGATTTCTTTTTTTAAACAAATGCTTTATTAACTTTTGGTTTACATCATTCATTTCCACCAGATTATGAGTTACATTTTCCCCCATTTTTTCCCTACCCACCACCCCAGAATAGCAGTCCCACTAGATATCCCCTCATCCAATCTGCTCTCTCCCATATCTTCTCCCATACCCCCTTCAACTTTGCCATTAGGGCAAGGTGAATCTCTGAGCCCAATGCCTAGACATCTTATGAAACATTTAATTTTAAAACTTCGGTTTTCAGATCCATTCCCTTCCTCCCTTGTCACCCACTCCCTCTGAGAAGATAAGTAATTCAGTATGTGTTGTACACGTATAGCTATGCAAAACATTACCATAGTATATATATTGTAAAAGACTGCTTATATTTCCCTCCCACCTGTCTCACCTCCCACCTGGTCCATTCCCTACTTTGATCTGGTCCTGCTTTGATAGTGGGTACTTCCAAACTCCCCTTCTCCCAGAATGCCCTCCCCTCCATCACCCCCTCTCTCATCCCCCTTTCCCCTACTCAAGAGAGTGAGTGAGGGTAAGATGTTCCATTTAGTATGTATGTGATTCTCTCCTTGAGCCAACATCAATGAGAATATGCTTTTGCCTTTTTGCCTTCCTGTTCTTCCCCTCCCCTGCAACTACTTCCCCTTGCCTCTTCTAGATGTGATAGTTTACCCTACCCTGTCTCTCTCCATCACCTCTTGCCACTTTCCTCTCTCACCTCTTCACTTCACCCCTTAAGAATTTTCCCTTCCTTGGGGTGGCTAGGTGGCACAGCGAGCAGAGCATTGGCCCTGGAGCCAGAAGGACCTGAGCTCGGATCCGGCCCCAGACACCCAATACACAAACAAAAACACAGCTGATCGAGCCCAGGCAAGTCACCCAACCCCAACTGCCCTCCAAAAAAAAAAGAATCAACCTTCCCATCAAATTCAACCTGTGCCCTCTATCCATGTATACCTGTGAACATATGCCATGTACCCTTCTTCAATTGTTTTCATAATGAGAAAGGTTTCATCAAACACAGTTATTGTTTTTCCATGTAGGAATGTAAATAGTCCAACTTTGATAAGTTCCTTTTGATTTCTTTTTCCTTGATTACCTTCTCAGGCATCTCTTGCTTCTTGCATCTGAATGTAAAATTTTCTATTCAACTCTGTTTTTTTCCTCAAGAATGTTTGAAAGTCCTCTATTGCTCTGAATGACCATATTTTCCCCTGAAACAAGATACTCAGTTTTTCTGGGTAGGTAACCCTTGGCTTCAATCCCAGCTCTTTTGCCCTCTGGAATATCATATTCCATGCTCTTCAATGCCTCAGTGTAGAAGCTGCCAGGTCCTGTGCTATTCTGATTGTGTTTCCACAATATTGAAATTGTTTCTTCCTGGCTGCTTGGAGCATTTTCTCCTTGATCTGGGAATTCTGGAGCCTGGCTGTAATATTCCTAGGAGTTTTCTTTTGGGGATCTTTTTCAGGAGGTGATCTGTGGATTCTTTCAACCTCTATTTTGCCCACTGGGTCTAAAACATCAGGGCACTTTTCCTTGAGAATTTCTTGAAGGATGATTTCTAGGTTCTTTCTTTGATCATGGCTTTCAGGTAGACCAATAATTTTTAAATTATCTCTCCTGGATCTATTTTCCAGGTCAATGTTTTTTCCCATGAGATATTTCACATTCCCTTCTATTCTTTCATTTGTTTGGATCTGTTTAAGAGCATGTTGATTTCTCATAAAGTCACTAGCTTCCATTTGCTCCAGTCTAACTCTGAAGCAATGAATCTCCTCAGTGAGCTTTTGAGATTCTTTTTCCATCTGGCATATTCAGCTTTTTAAGGCATTCTTCTCCTCATTTACTTTTTGAGCCTCTTTTGCCATTTGAGTTAGTCTATTTTATAAGGTGTTATTTTCCTCAGTCAGGCTGTTGACTGTCATTTCATACTTTTCTTGTATATTTATCATTTCTCTTCCCAAATTTTCCCCCACTTCTCTTATCTGCTTCTTAAGGTCCTCTATGGCCTGTAGCCAGCTTGTATTTTCATTTGGGGCTTTTTGTGCAGGAGTTCTGACCTTACAGTCCTCCTCCATGCTTTGAGCCTCTGTGCCCCCAAAATAGGAGTCCAATGTTGATCTTTTCTGTTTATTTTGTTTCTTTTGCCAAAGCATGTTGCCACTTAATTACTTGATTTTGGGGCTTGTTGCCACAGTAGGACTCTGCTACTAGACAGGAGAGCTTCCGCCCAAACGTGGGGTCTTCATGACTTCTGTTGGGTGGCCTCTGTAAAGCCTCCACCCACTCTGGCAAATTGGATACCCACCCCAAACTTGCCCCCCAGATCACAATCCAGATCCAGACATTTTAAAGCAAGAGCTATTTACCCCCAGCCTGATTGCTGGATCTCCCTACAGTTCACAGACCAGGAGCTAGAGCCGCCGCTGACACTGAAAAATGGCTTCTGTGCAGCATTTCTTTAGCAGCTTTTTGACCCCAGGGGAGGAAGCCTCACGTTCCCCAAATACTGGTCCCAAAGTCCAAAGTGTACTAACCCCTCACTTTGTCCTAGGCATATCTGTGCTGATAATTCTGGAACCACCACAACTGCTGGTGTTCTGGGGTCCTTCCAGCCGGCTGAAGGCCTGGCCACCCTGGGGCTAAAATCGTGGAACTGGACTTGGCTCTGTGTCCTGTGCTACCTGCTCTCAGAGCACTGTGCTGGCCACTCCCTGCAGGGCTCCTGGGCTGTCCTCAGCAGGAGGTAGCTTCTTTGTCTCGTTCTGTGGGTGCTGGGGCTCCAGAAGTTGTTTGGAGTCCCCTTTCACATTGTTTCAGAAGATGATTTCAGTATTTCTACTCTAGAGGCCTGAGAAAATGGTGGTACCATTGACTGAAATAGTGAAGCCAGGAAGTGGAATAGATTTCATGTTGAAGATGATAATTAGTGCTTTAGAGACATTTAAGAGGTAAGATCTAACATGTAGATTGAGGTGAGAAATGTAGTTCAGGGGACTAGAGGTTTTTAACTTCATTTTTCTAAGCAATATGAATTAGTCATATAAGACTATTTAATAAATAGTCTTTGAAGATGATGATGATGGTTATAGTATCAATCTTCCTACCTAGAAAATTATAGTGCAGATTGTCTCATCACTGTAGCTGTCCAGACATTAAAAATAAATATAAATAGAAAGAGAAGGAAAGAATAAAATTAAATTTGAAAGGAAAAATATGAGGATGGGACATATCATTTCAGAGGTTAAAAGTAAATTCACCAATGATTAAGAAGAAATAGAAGAATATATATTAGTAGGAGAGATTGCAAAGGAAAAGAAACACAAACCAAAGAGCATCCAATCTCACTGAAGTTCTGGAAAGAAAATGAAATAAAATAAAATAATTTTTATAGTTCCACACCCTATAATCTGAGGCAAATTATATTCAGGCCTTAGGGCTACATTTCATATTTACTTTAGTTACTGAGGGTACAGTTAGTTATTTATTTTTATTCATATTGATCTTTCCCCCTCACCCCAATAGAAGAAAAGCTCCTCAAACGAAGAAACTATTTTCATTTCAGTTCTCTCCAACATCTATTGATAAAGCAAGTAATTTGACATGGGTTATCCATGTGGAGTCATGCAGAAGACATGTCTTTGTCATTCTGTGAAAGAAAACACAAAAAAAGAAACACAAGAAAAATAAAGAGATTGAAGAAAAAACATCTTTGATTTGCTCTTAGGGTTATTAGTTCTTTCTCTGGAAATGGACAATTAATACCTTTCATAATAGGTCTTACATAATTATCTTGGATGATTATGTTTCTGAGAATAGCTAAGTTTTTCATAGTAAATCATCACACAATATTGCTGTTGTTGGGAACTATGTTCTCCTCAGTCTACACATTTTTTAAAACAAATGCTTTATTAACTTCTGTTTTACATCATTCATTTCCGCCAGATTTTGAGTTACAATCATTTCCCCCCCGTTATTCCCCTACCCAACCTCCCAGAATAGCAGTCCACAAGATATCGATTCCTCCAATCTGCTCTCTCCCATACCTTCTCCCATACCCCCTTTGAATTTTCCATTAGAGGAAGGTGAATCTTTGTGTCCCAATGCCTGAACATCTTATCTCCCAATTATAAGCAAAAGAGTATTAATAATAGTATTTATATATATTTGAAACATTTAATGTTAAGACCTCAAATTTCAGATCCATTTCCTTCCTCCCTTGTCACCCATTCCCTCTTGGGAGATAAGTAATTCAGTACATGTTGTACATGTCTGGCTATGCAAAACATTATCATAGTAGATATATTGTACAAGGCTTCTTATAATTCCCTCCCACTCATACCACCCCCCACCTGGTCCATTCCCTACATGATGGTGTCCCTCTTCTATAGTGGGTACTTCCAACCTCCCCTCCTCCCACGGATGCCCTCCCATCCATCATCCCTCCTTTCCTCCCCATTCCCCCTATTCTGCTGCAGGTTGAGATATCCCATTTAGTATGTATGTCATTCTCTCCCTGAACCAAATTCAATGAGAATGTGGTTTTGCCTTTTTTGCCTTCCCATTCTCCTCCTCCCTTGCAACCACCTCCCCTTGCTTCTTCTACATGAGACAGTTTACCCTACCCTGTCTCTCCCCATTTCCTCTTGCTACCCTCCTCTCTCACCTCATAATTTCATCGCTTGAGTATTCTCCCTTTCCAACAAATTCAACCCATGCCCTCCATCCATATAAAACTGTAACCATCTACACACACATTCACATATGTATTCATATGACCACACACCCTTCTTCCATTATTTTCATAGTGAGAAAGATATCATCAGTCACAGTTATTGCTTTTCCACATAGGAATGTAAGTAGTTCAACTTTGATAATTCCCTCCCACTCATCCCACCCTCCCACCTGGTCCATTCCCTACATGATCATGTCCCTTTTTTATAGTGGGTACTTCCAACCTCCCCTCACCCCAAGGATGCCCTCCCATCCATCATCCCTCCTCCCATCCCCCTTCCCCCTATCCTGCTGCAGGTTGAGATACGCCATTTAGTTTGTATGTCATTTTCTCCCTGAACCAAATTCAATGTGAATGTGGTTTTGGCTTTTTAGCCTTCCTTATTCTCCCCCTCTTTTGCAACTACTTCCCCTTGCTTCTTCTGCATGGGATAGTTTACACTGCCCTGTCTCTCCCCATCTCCTCTTGCCACTTTCCTCTCTCACCTCATAATTTCATCCCTTGAGTATTCTCCCTTCCCAACAAATTCAACTTATGCCCTCTATCCATGTATAACTGTAACCATATACACACACACATTCACATATGTATTCATATGACCACACACCCTTCTTCCATTATTTTCATAGTGAGAAAGATATCATCAGTCACAATTATTGCTTTTCCACATAGGAATGTAAGTAGTTCAACTTTGATAAGTTCCTTTTGATTTCTTTGCCCTGATTACCCTCTCAGGCATCTCTTCCTTCCTGTGTCTGGATGTCAAATTTTCTATTCAATTCTGGTTTTTCCTCAAGAATGCTTGAAAGTCCTCTATTCCACTGAATGACCATATTTTCCCCTGAAACAAAATACTCAGTTTTGCTGGGTAGGTGACCTTGGGTTCATTCCCAGTTCTTTTGCCCTCTGGAATATCATATTCCATGCCCTTCGATCCCTCAGTGTAGAAGCTGCCAGGTCCTGGGCTATTCTGATTGTGTTTCCACAATATTGAAATTGTTTCTTCCTGGCTGCTTGTAGTATTTTCTCCTTGATCTGGGGATTCTGGAACCTGGCTATAATATTTCTGGGAGTTTTCTTTTTGGGATCTTTTTCAGGAGGTGATCGGTGGATTCTTTCAACCTCTATTTTGCCCTCTGGATCTAAAACATCAGGGCAGTTTTCCTTGAGAATTTCTTGAAGGGTGATTTCTAGATTCTTTCCTTGATCATTGCTTTCAGGTAGTCCAATAATTTTTAAATTGTCTCTCCTGGATCTATTTTCCAGGTCAGTGGTTTTTCCCATGAGATATTTCACATTGCCTTCTAATCTTTCATTTGTTTGGATCTGCTTAACAGCATCTTGATTTCTCATAAAGTCGTTAGCTTCCATTTGCTCCAGTCTAACTCTGAAGGAATGAATCTCCTCAGTGAACTTCTGAGATTCTTTTTCCATCTGGCAAATTCTTCTTTTTAAGGCATTCTTCTCCTCATTGCCCTTTTGGGCCTCCTTTGCCATTTGAGTTAATCTATTTTTTAAGGTGTTGTTTTCCTCAGTCAGGCTGTTGACCCTCATTTCATACTTTTCCTGCATCCTTCTCATTTCTCTTTCCAATTTTTCCTCCACTTCTCTTATTTGATTTTTAAAGTCCTTCTTAAGGTCCTCTATGGCCTGCAACCCACTTATGGTTTCCCCTGGGGCTTTTGGAGCAGGACTTCTGACCTCACGTCCTTTTCCTGCTCTATGCCCCCAAAATAGGAGTCTAGGGTTGCATTTTTCTGTTTCCTTTGCCTTGGCATGTTGCCACTTAATTACTTGCCTTTTGGGCTTGTTGCCACACTATGGCTTTAAGGCCAGCTAGAGGAATTTTCATCCCGAACGTGTGGGGGGTAACTTCCGTTTCTGGCAAGCTGTAAACCCCCCACGACTTCCACCCTAGATCACAATCCAGATCCAGGGAGGTTAAAGCAAGAGCGATTACCCCCCAAGACTGATCGCTGGATCTCCCTACAAATTTGCAGGCTGGGAGCGGGAGCTGCCTCTGAAAACTCCAAAATGGCGTTTGTCCTCAGTGGCTTCTAGCCCCCAGGGGAAGGAGCCAACGCATTCCCTAACACCAGTCCCAAGGTCCATAGGACACTAACCTCTTACTTTGTCCTAGGCAACTCTATGTTGATAATTCTGGAGTCGCCACAGCTGCTGGTGTTCTGGGGTTCCTCCAGCTGGCTGCTGGCCCTGCCGCCCTGGGGCTAAAACCTCGGCTCATGCAGACCTGGGCTTGGCTTGGCTCCTGCACTCTGCGCGCTGCACGCTGCCAGTCCCAGACCACTGTGCTGGTCCTTCCTGCAGGGCTGCTGGGCTGTCCTTAGCAGGAGTTTAGCTTCTTTGTGTCGTTCTGTGGGTGCTGGGGCTCCAGAAATTGTTTAGAGTCCCCTTTTACATCGTTGGGGGGGAATGTGGGGGCAGAGTGGCTTGGATGAGCTGTTTCTACTCCACCATCTTGGCTCCGTCTCCCTGGATCTATTTTCTACATTAGTGGTTTTTTAAATGAGATGTTTCACATTGCCTTCTATTTTTTTATTTGTTCGGATCTGTTTAATAGTATCTTGGTTTCTAATATTATCATTAGCTTCCACTTGCTTCAATCTAATTCTAAAAGAATGATTCTCTTCAGTGAGCTTTTGAAATTTTTTTTCCATCTGTCAAATTAAGCTTTTTAATGGTTTCTTCTCCTCATTGCCTTTTTGAAGCTCTTTTGCTATTTGAATTAGTCTATTTTCAAGAAGTTATTTTCTTCAGTAAGTTTGTTGACCCTCATTTCATAATTTTCTTGCATCATTCTCATTTCTCTTCCCAATTTTTCCTCCACTCCTCTCATTTGGTTTTCAAAATCCTTCTTAAGCTCCTCTATGGCCTAGCAGCTTATTCTTTTGAATGAAGCATTTGGTTAGGAGTTCTGACTTCATTGTCTTCCTCTTGTTACATGCCCTGATCCTTTTTGTCTCCAAAACAACATTCCAAAGTTGGACCACTGTGCTTCCTTTGCTTGCTAATGTTGCCACTCAATTACTTGACTTTTGAGCTTTTTGCCGTAGTAGAACTCTGCTACCAGAAGGGGGAGTTTTGTCCCAATTGCTGGTGTTTTAACAGGTGCTGAAGATATGAGTTTGTCACCCTCTTTGAAGCCTCCACAAACTCTGGCACACTGGTCCCCCACCCTAGGACCTCCACCCCAGACAGTGATCCAGATCCAAGCAGGTTAAAACAAGAGCAATTATCCTGCAGCCTAGACACTTAGGCCCCTACGATCTGCAGTCCAAAAGCACTGAATCAGCCAGGTGGCAGTGGCTGGATGGCTTCCATGCCTCAGTCACAGATTGACACTGAGGTGCAAGGCTGGACCACACTCCTGAACTCCCAGATACCAAAGTCCACAATGCACTGATCTCTTACTTAGCATCTATGGGTTGATAATTCTGGAAACTCACACAGATATTGGTGATATGAAATGCCTCCACCTTGTGGCTGGTTGTGGCCGCCCTGAGGCTAAAACCTTGGGCCCACACTGGGCTGGGCTTGGCTGCCAGAACACTGTGCTGACCCCTTCCTGCTAACTTTCCATATTGTCTTCAGCAGGAGGTTATCTTCTCTGTTTCATTTTATGGGGTCTGTAGCTCCAAATATTTAGAGTTGTTTACATGAATTGGAGGAGGTGGGAGCAGGAGCACTGCAGAAGTCCAGTTGCTGCCCTGCCATCTTGACTCCGCCCAGCCATGATACTCAGTTTTGCTTGGTAGCTGATTCTTGGTTTTAATCATAGGTCCTTTGACCTCCAGAAGATCATATTTAAAGCCCTTCAGTTTCTTAATGTAGAAGCTGCTAGATCTTTGTTTTCCAAATTTTGTTTCCACAATACTGAAATAATTTCTTTCTGGCTGCTTGTAATATTTTCTCCTTGACCTGGGAACTCTGGAATTTGGTTATAATAATCCTTGGAGTTTTCTTGTTGGGATCTTTATCAAGAGGTGATTGGTGAATTCTATCAATTTCTATTTTGTCATCTGGTTCTAGAATATCAGGGCAATTTTCTGTGCTAATTTCTTGAAGGATGACTTCTAGGTTTTTTGTTTGTTTGTTTGTTTTTGTTTTTATCGTGCCTCTCAGGTAGCCCCATAATTTTAAATTATCTCTCCTGGATCTATTTTCCAGCTCAGTGTTTTTTCCAATGAGATATTTCATATTGCCTTCTATTTTTTTTTTTCATTTGTTTGGATCTGTTTAATAGTATCTTGATTTCTCAGAAAGCCATTAGCTCCAATTTAGTTTTGAAATAATTATTCTCTTCACTGAGTTTTTGAAATTCTTTTTTCATCTACTGAATTTGGTTTTTTAAGGCATTCTGATCCTCATTGGCTTTTTGGGACTCTTTTGCCATTTGAGTTAGTCTATTTTTTAAGGTGTTATTTTCTTTAGTCAGGTTGTTGACTCTCTTTTCATGATTTTCCTCCATCATTCTCATTTCTCTTCCCAGTTTTCGTCCACTTCTCTTACTTCATTTTCAAAATCTTTCTGAGCTCCTCCATGGCCTGTAACCAATCCATATTTTTCTTTGAAGCTTTTGTCGCAGGAGTTCTTACTTCATTGTCTTCCTGCTGCTCCATGCTTTGTTCCTTTTTGTCCTCAAAAAAGGATTCTGTGGTGTGTTTGTGCTTCCTCTGCTTGTTCATATTGCCAGTCAATTACTTGAATTTTGAGCTCTTTTCCACAGTAGAATTCTGTTCCAGAGAGGTGATCTTTTTCCTAAATTGCTGGGATTTTTGCAAATATTCTCAAAGATCTCAGGAGGGTGCCCTCTCTACAGACACCACACTGGCAAACTGGTGTTTCTCACCCCAGGGCCACCACCCAAGTAACAACCCAGATCCAAGCAGGTAAAATCAAGAGTGCTTACCATCTGAATGGTTGTTTGTTCCCCCATGATGTGTAGGCCACAGTCTCCTGTGGCAGCCATGTGGCAGATTCTGCTGCCATAGCCACCATGCTTTCACCACCTCTCACATTGGCGGTAGGGGTCAGACCATGCCCTTCCTTTCCAACAGAGTTCCAAACTGATGTTTTACTTCCTTGTTGGTGTTTGTGGGTTGAAAATTCTGAAAACTGCCACAGTTATTGGTGATTCACTCTCCTGAAATCTTCTCTGAACACAGCTACCTCCCTGGGGCCAAAACCACATGACCCACACAAGACTTTGCTAAGCTCCTAGAGGGCTGTGATGAACCCTTCCTGTAGGCCTGCCAGGCTGCCTTCAGCAGGAGATCTGTTTCATTCTGTTACTTTGTGTTTTCTGTAGCTCTAAAATTTGTTTATAGTCGTATGTTATAGATATTTGAAGTAATTGTGGGGGGAGTTCAGGGCATTTCCTCCTTCTACTCTGTGTAATGGAAATGCAAATTTAAAGATCTTCCCTGCCCCTAGCTTAAGTGCACCTGGAGCCTGTGGTGGGAAGAGGCTTGTTTTTCAGGGAAGCCCACACCTTGATACTTTGTGATTGGGCAGTGGGTCAAGGAGGTTGTTACAATCTCTGAGCTAGGAGAAGACTATATAAACCCTGAGGAGAGGCTTTGCTTTGGGGCTCACTTTGAGAAGTGTTGTGTGATTTGACCAGATGAGACTCTGGGAAGCCTTTGTTGAGAGCCCCCCAGCTTTGAAAACCCAGATGTTGATGCTTCCCTCTCTGGTAACTGTGATTTGGTATTGATGCATGTAATGTTGGGACAGTTTGGAAGCCTGTCTGTTTGATCTGTAAGTTCTGTAACTCTGAAGTTCGGGGTGCTGACCTTTTTCCCCTGAACTAGGTAATGTATGTTTGTTTGATTAAAGTAAGCTTGTTAACCCATTTTGAGTTGCTTTCCTTTTGAAAAGCAGATCTAAGAACCTATATTGGCAGTTACCCTGGAGATATTGGGGTGTTTGCTGCTACACTCTGCCATCTTGTCTCTCCCTCCTCCTTTTCATCCCCTGAATTTTCAATTCCTTGTCACTACTAAATGAGCTGCTATAAATATTTTTCGTGTATGAAGGCCCTTTTCTTTTTTGCCCCTTATCTCCTTGGGATACAGACTTAGTATTGGTATTGCTTGCTCAAAGTGTTTTATAGCCCTTTGGTCATAGTCCTAAATTACTGTCTAGAATGGTTGAATCAGTATACAACTTCACTAGTAGTACATTAGTGCTTTAATTTTCCTACCTATACTCCAATGTTTGCCATTTTCCTTCTCTGCCATATTAGGCTATATGACAGGTGAGAAGTAGTAGCTAAGAGTTCTTTTAATTTGAATTTTTCTCATCAAGAGTAAGCTAGAGAATAATTTTATGACTATAGATATCTTTGTTAACTTTATCTGGAAATGGCTTTTCATATGCTTTGATCCTTTGTCAAATGGCTCTTATTTCTATAAATTTGACTCAATTTTCTATACATTTAAAAAAATGAAGTTTTTTTCTTTTTTTAGAGAAACTCGTTGTTATTTATTTATTTATTTATTTTTTGTGCCAATGATTACCAACTATGTATATCCTTCCATCTTATTTTCCCTGTTTATCCTACAAATTCTCTCTGTCTCTGTCTGTCTCTCTATGTCTCTCTTCCTGTCTCTGTCTCTAAGTATCTTAACTATCAAAAGTGTTTGGCTCCTCACTTTTACTTCTTCTAAATTGCCCTCCCTTCTATCAGCTCTTCCTTCACCTCTCTTAGACCTTTCCCTTCCTATTTTCTTGTATTGCAAGACAGATTTCTAAACCCAACTGAATGTTTATATTATTCTCTCTTCTAACCAATTCTTATGTGATTAAGGTTCATCTGCCCCCCACCCTGCTTCCCCCATTGTCTCCTCCACTGTAAAATCTTTCATGCCTCTTTTATGTCAAGTAATTTATACCATTTTACTTCTCAATTTTCCCTCCCCCAATGCATTTTTTCATCATTTCATTTTTTAAGATAATTATACATGACATCCAACTCACACCTCTGCTTTCTGTCAATGTATATGTCTTCTAACTTCCCTAAATATGAGAAAGTTTCAAGGCATTATAAATATCATTTCCCATGTAGAAATATAAACAGTTATTGAATTCATTATGATCTTCTTTCCTCTTTACCTTTTTTATGCTTCTTTTTTATCTTCCATTTGAAAGTCAAATTTTCTATACAGTTCTGGTCTTTTTTATGAGGAATGCTTAAAAGTCATCTATTTCACTGAATGTTAATTTTTCCCCTGAAGGATTACACTTGGGTTTTTTTAGGTAGATGGATATCAAATTGTATTGATGAATTTCAACTCTTAATTCACTCAAAATGAGGTGGTAAAGTAGGTAAAAATGAGAAAAATACAATAGCCACTTAATGCCAATTTCAGAAAGGAAAGGAATTATTTGGAATATAGAAGTCATATGAGCAATATAAGTTTTAATCACAAAAAACAATGCTAACAGACAAAAAGAATCAGATAATTTTAGGCATGAATATCCATTTAAGAGTACATAAGATATAAAAACAAATTGACATAGTGTGTACCTATGATTTTTTGTATCATTTTTAAAAATATGCCAAATGAGATCCTCTTTCTCTTAAGATTAAGAAGAATTCTTAATCACCTAATAAAATAAAGAGGTCTTGCATGCACTCATCTTGATATGCAATGATTCACAAAAATTCCAAAGGACTTGTGATGAATAATATTATCCACCTCCAGAGAAAGAACTGATCATATCTGAATGCAGATCAAAGAATAGTTTTTTTAAACTTTCTTTACTTTTTTGTTTGTTCTAAGCTTTCTTTTGAAACATAACTGACATGGAAATATATTGTATGACTGCAAATGTACAAGCTATGTTTTAGGGAATAGGTGATGAAGGGAAGGGGAGAATTTGGACCCTAGAATGTTAAAAAATAATGAGAAAAACTGTTCCAACACTCAGTTGGAAAATACTTTAAAATTTTAAATAATTTTATGCCATTCAGGTTCAGAATTACTGTGAATAGAAATATGGTCAAACATGAATGAATTGAATGCATACGTTAAAAATAAAATATGTGACTGCAGTTTAGATTTTGTTTTGTTTTGTTTTTTAAAGTTTCAGGTGAACAAGTGAGAAAGCAACAGGTAAACTTAGAAAAATGGCATTCAAGAACAATCACAACATTGACTAAAATTGTAGAGATCCTGTTGTGCTTATTGTTGAATGACTATTTAAAAAAGTGTATGTTTATAAGGCAAAATATTGGCTTTAAAACTCTCTTAAAGTGAGGTTTCTACTATTATTATCTCAAATTCATAAAGGATCTCTTGCAACATGTAATAACAGAGGTCACTTTATTCAATAGCCATCATTGAGGATATCCAGAAAAGAGCTTAAATAGAAGAGGTATATTTGATAGAAGAAAGGGCGTCCAGATGTTCCTATTATTGGATATCATTGTATTGATTGTGTCAAGTTTCATAAATCTGCTGAACCTTCTAAATAAAATCCACAATCACTCTAAGAATTTGATACAACTTTCCAGAAAGAAAAAATAAATGATTGACATGTACCGCTTCCAAGATGATATGGAATTGGGTAGTATTCATTTAGAGTCAATAATTTGTCAATATATGGAGAAAGGAGGGGGAATGGAGTAGATAAATATCATTGATAGATACATAGAAAGATAGATATAAATTTGGGTACATACACCTAGATCTATATATGAATCTACCATAAGAACATATATTATCTATATGTACATGTCTCATTATGACTTATATATGTACATATATTTGCATATATATGTACAAATATACACACATATGTGTCTCCTTGTGTGTGTATGCAGAGAACAAAAATTGTATTGTGGCAATCTATTAAGGCAGGAAAACCTGGATTTAAAAGCTCACTCTGAAATCTACTGGCTGTATGATCTTGAATAATAAAACTACTTAAACCCTCAGGGCTCTTATCCAAGGTTGTCAAACAAATAGAAACAGTGGTCACTAAGCCCTATGTAAGGAAACATGTTGACTACATATTGATTTAAAAAAACAAAATTTAATGTTATCTTCCCATTATAAAATTTTAATATATTTTCATATATTTTTCTAAATATTTACCAATTACACTTTAGCCTTGTTCCTACAAAATGGGGACTATTGTGGGTCTAATGCCTATTACAAGCTTTGTGTTTAACAATGTACTAAGCCACTTTCCCAGAATTGGCAGAGAGAGTTTTCTCATTAGACAAATCACAGGCCCAGTCTCTATCTCTATATCTGTTTCTTTACACATACATAATGATATTTACACATGTTTCTATATGTATGTTGTGTATACATGTGTATGTAATGTTTACATAGGTATATAATGCATGCAAATAATTCCATATTAATATAGATTGGGATAGAGACAGAGACAGAGTCACAGACACAGAGACGGAGAGACACAGAGAGAGAAAGACAGACAGAGAGAAAAGCTTATGGATAAATTCAGGACTTTTTCTTCAGAGGTTCCTTTTTGTTCTTCCCTTATAATGTGTTCCACTAATTTATAGCCAACACACAGTCTAAGTGTAGTGAAAATTTGCTTATTTTCATCTGGAGACCAAATCACTTATAAAAGTAGAGACAGCCAATAAATTAGATTTAAGATTAAGTAATACCAGTTCAACAGGCAGCAATCAGGCAGGGATGAAGATAAATTATAAAGGTGATACATTCTCCTGGTCTCAGGAATTAGCAAATTATGTCAAGGAAGTACATCTTTTAAGTAAGTTGGTGAGCCAGATGAGGATCTAAAGGCTCATGATGATATTTGCTTTAGAGGAATAGCACTGTTTCCTTACAAATATCTGATAACTTTGAATGGGACATTCCAAATTTCCCAGAATTTTCCCATCTCATTTAGCTTCACCTTCCATGATCCTTGACTAAACATGTGGCATATGATTGTGATGGAGTATTTTGTTCTTTATTTTTTGAAGAGGACCAATGCCATCATGGGGTGATGTTTTGACTTCTGTAAAAATTTGATTTAAATGAGGCACATTTGCACAAAGTTGTGAGCCTCATTCTTTCTTCCAGAGATATCGAAGACCAGTATCAAGTGGAAAGTCCAGACAACTGGAAATGAGTTAGGATGCAATGGATGACCTTGGTATCAATGCCTGCCCAAGCTCTAAGAGCTGTAACAGCGTCTGCTTCAGCCACCTTCATGGTCCTTGTCTCATACACCCATTTCACCAAGAGAAGTCCATACTTGAATTAGGTAGAGATAGAATATTACTGTACTCTAAGAAATGACAAGGGGGATGATCCAGAAAAAAACCAAAAATCACATAAGGACATCCATATGAACTGATGCAAAGAGATGTAAGCCTGTCCAGGAAGTCTTAGGACACAATGACAGAAATATTATAATGAAAGACTTTCCTTTTCTGATCAATACAATTAGCCAAAATAATTCCAATTGTCTCATGAAAAATAAAATGCTATCCACTTCCAGAGAGGTAATTAATGAACTGATAAACTCTGAATGCAACTTGAAGCAGAATTTTCTGACTTTATTTTTCTTGCTTTTTTTTTAGCTATATGGGCAATAGTGAAATATGCTTTTCATGATTTGACATGTATAATTGATATCATATTAGTTGCCTTCTGAAAGCTTAGGGGAGGAAAAGGAGAAAGGGAAAGAATTTAGAAGTGGATTTAAAAATGTTATTTTTTAAAAGATCAAAACCGAAAAAAAGGAGGCAACTCCTTACTATGAATCTGAAAACCTACTTCCTCTGGGATTTTAAAATTTCCCATACTATATATGTTAGTAGTGTCAAACTCAAATCTAAGTATCAGTTACTAAGAAGAATATGAGGAGGGGGCGGAGCCAAGATGGCGGAGTAGAAACAGCTCATCCAAGCCACTCTGCCACCAGATTCCCCCCAATCTATGTAAAAGGGGACTCTGAACAACTTCTGGAGCCCCAGCACCCACAGAACGACACTGAGAAGCTAACCTCCCGCTGAGGACAGCACAGCAGCCCTGCAGGAAGGACCAGCGCAGCACTCTGGGAGCCAGGAGCAAGCAGTGTGCAGAGCGCGGGGAGTCAAGCCGAACGGAGGCCAGGTCCCCATGAGCCGAGGTTTTAGCTCCAGGGTGGCAGGGCCAGCAGCCGGCTGGAGAGACCCCAGAACACCAGAAGCTGTGGTGACCCCAGAATTATCAACATAGACATGCCTAGGACAAAGTAAGAGGTTAGTGTCCTATGGATTTAGGGACCAGTATTTGGGGAATGCGTCGGCTCCCTCCCCTGGGGGCTACAAGCCACTGAGGAGACTCACCATTTTGTAGTTTTCAGAGGCAGCTCCAGCTCCTGGCCTGCGAACTAGGGAGATCCAGTGATCAGTCTTGGGGGGTAATCACTCTTGCTTTAACCTCCCTGGAACTGGATTGTGATCTAGGGTGGAAGTAGTGGGTGGGTTTACAGCTTGCCAGAAATGGAAGCTGCCCCCCACACGTTCAGGATGAAAATTCCTCTATCTGGCCTTAAAGCCATAGCCCAAAAGTCAAGTAATTAAGTGGCAACATGCCAAGGCAAAGGAAACAGAAAACTGCAAACCTAGACTCCTATTTTGGGGGCATAGAGCGGGAAAAGGACTGTGAGGTCAGAAGTCCTGCTCCAAAAGTCCCAGGGGAAAACATGAGCGGTTTGCAAGCCATAGAGGACCTTAAGAAGGACTTTAAAAATCAAATAAGAGAAGTGGAGGAAAAATTGGAAAGAGAAATGAGAAGGATGCAGGAAAAGTATGAAATGAGGGTCAACAGCCTGACTGAGGAAAACAACACCTTAAAAATAGACTAACTCAAAAGGCAAAAGAGGGCCAAAATGGCAATGAGGAGAAGAATGCCTTAAAAAGTCGAATTTGCCAGATGGAAAAAGAATCTCAAAAGTTCACTGAGGAGATTCATTCCTTCAGAGTTAGACTGGAGCAAATGGAAGCTAGTGACTTTATGAGAAATCAAGATGCTGTTAAGCAGATCCAACCAAACGAAAGATTAGAAGGCAATGTGAAATATCTCATGGGAAAAACCACTGACCTGGAAAATAGATCCAGGAGAGACAATTTAAAAATTATTGGACTACCTGAAAGCCATGATCAAAGAAAGAACCTAGCCATCACCCTTCAAGAAAATCTCAAGGACAATTGCCCTGATGTTTTAGAACCAGAGGGCATAATAGAGGTTGAAAGAATCCACAGATCACCTCCTGAAAAAGATCCCAAAAAGAAAACCCCCAGGAATATTATAGCCAGGTTCCAGAATCCCCAGATCAAAGAGAAAATACTACAAGTAGCCAGGAAGAAACAATTTCAGTATTGTGGAAACCCAGTCAGAATAGCCCAGGACCTGCCAGCTTCTAAACTGAGGGATCAAAGGGCATGGAATATGATATTCCAGAGGGCAAAAGAACTGGGAATGAACCCAAGGGTCACCAACCCAGCAAAACTGAGTATTTTATTTCAGGGGAAAATATGGTCATTCAGTGGAATAGAGGACTTTCAAGCATTCTTGAGGAAAAAACCCGAGTTGAATAGAAAATTTGACATCCAGACACAAAAAGCAAGAGATGCCTGAGAAGGGAATCAGGGAAAATAAATCAAAAGGAACTTATCAAAGTTGAACTATTTACATTCCTATATGGAAAAACAATAACTATAACTGATGAAATCTTTCTCACTATGAAAATAATAGAAGAAGGGTGTGTGGTCATATGAATACATATGTGAATGTGTGTGTATATGGTTACAGTTATATATGGATAGAGGGCATAGGTTGAATTTGTTGGGAAGGGAGAATACTTAAGTGATGAAATTATGAGGTGAGAGAGGAAAGTGACAAGAGGAGATGGGGAGAGACAGGTTAGGGTAAACTATCTCATGTAGAAGAAGGAAGGGGAAGTGGTTGCAAGGGAGGGGGAGAATAGGAAGGCAAAAAAGGCAAAACCACATTCTCCTTGAATTTGGTTCAGGGAGAGAATGACATACATACTAAATGGGATATCTCAACCTGCAGCAGAATAGGGGGAAGGGGGAGGAGAGGAGGGATGATGGATTGGAGGGCATCCTTGGGAGGAGGGGAGGTTGGAAGTGCCCACTATAGAAGCAGGACAGGACCATGTAGGGAATGGACCAGGTGGGGGGTGGGATGAGTGGGAGGGAATTATAAGCAGCCTTGTACAATTTATCTACTATGATAATGTTTTGCATAGCTAGACATGTACAACATATACTGAATTTCTTATCTCCCCAGAGGGAATGGGCAACAAGGGAGGAAGGAAATGGATCTGAAATCCGATGTCTTAACATTAAATGTTTCAAATATATATAAATACTATTATTAATACTCTTTTGCTTGTAATTGGGAGATAAGATGTGCAGGCATTGGGACACAAAGATTCACCTTCCTCTAATGGAAAAGTCGAAGGGGGTATGGCAGAAGGTATGGGAGAGAGCAGTTTGGAGGAAGCGATATCTTGTGGGACTGCTATTCTGGGAGGTTGGGTAGAGGAATAACAGGGGTAAATGATTGTAACTCAAAATCTGGTGGAAATGAATGATGTAAAACAGAAGTTAATAAAGCATTTGTTTAAATAAAAAAAAGAAAAAAGAAGAAAAAAAAGGATATGAGGAGCACAGAGGAACATACAAAGCCTTAAAAAACATAAGTTATAATATTCATTTTTTCAAAATTTATTTACTTTGATAAATATTTCCCAACTACATTTAATTTGATTCCAAATACAGTTAGGAATGTTGTGAGCCATCTCTGATATCTCTGATTTATATTACCTCAAAATCTGAATTATTTTGCTTTTCCATGATTTATTGTTATATTTCTTATCTTTTCCTAATTATCAGAAGATATTCCTTACCACAAAGATTGGAAATATAATTTCATGACGAAAAGGATCATTCTGGTGATAAGGGTAACTTCACTGTGACTTTAATGACTAAAATATTACAATATCTGCATTTTGGTTTCTCACATCAAGTTGTAGAACAAATACAATATTTTTTCCTCATTGTTGTCAGAACAAGAGCTGTCCCACCATTTTTCCTCTGATCTGGTGTTTTTTTTGTTTTGTAGCAACCTAGGAAAAATACATACATTAAATTTTAGCTTGAGTTCATAAAAACAGAGAGAAATATGAAACTGACAAAAATATAACTAAACACAGCATGAGAGAATTTTGTGTCCTCCGTTGAGTACCAGGACAAAACATTTGTATGCTCTAGGCAAGGTTAGAAAATTGTACACCCTGTGTGATATTTTCCACCAGAGGCTTTGAGCCTTCATTGTAACACATGCAACTTCAACTTATCATAAAATGAATATTCATTTTCCATGAAAAGTGCAATTTCTGGCTTTAGAAATATGTGAATTTATAAAAAGGAGCATTAAAAATTGTCCTTCATGGCTCCCCAGCCTCCACTAAGTATTGATATAAATTACTGCTTCCGTTGTTCTTGGCTCTGCCTCTACTTCCTTTTTGGGGTTAGAGCCAAGTATGTTTTCTCTTCTCTTAATCAAGGCAATGTAAGCAATATTTGCCCTGAATTACCCCCTGGTAGCAGGTAATACACACTTCTAGCCAGAACTCACTAATTATCTTCTGTTTCTTGGCATGATATTGGTCCATGCAAAGGCAGAAAATCTGCTCCCCACTCTGATATCTAGCAACTTGGGATCAATCATTCTCTAGGGTACAATATAGAAACAGTTTCATTAAGTTTTCATCAAGCCTAATTTTGTATCCAGATTAAAATTAAAGGGCAGATTAAAATTTAAAATGTTAAATATTCAAATATGAGAGAAGGGAGTACAGACATATCATTGAAGAGAAAATAATATCAAAATTCAATAAAATTGTATCTAAAAGAAAATTCAAACATAGCAGTGTAAAGAGGAGGGAAAATCTTGTTCATTTGTGATTGGTGGAAATTATAGAACCTGGGAAACAATATATGCAATAATAAAAACATCACAACACAAATTTTGAAAGATTTAAGAATGCTAATCAATGCAATGACCAACCCCATTGCCAGATGACCATTAGTGAAGCAATTTACCTACCTCATTCCTTAGAAGTGATGGTCTCAAGATGCAGTATGACATGATCAATGTAGAATTTTTTTTTGCTTGACTATATTAATTAATTTTAACAAGGATTTCATTTTTTTTCTCTAAGAGGGAAGGGAAGAGAAAGTTGATTTTGTTCAATAAAAAATTTGGAGTCAAAGGATCTGGGATCAAATTCTAGCTCTTTTATGTATTGCTTTGTGACCTTGGGAAAAGTCAGTTAAGACTGAAACCTTAAGTTTCAGCATACTTATTTCAGAAATGTGGGGAAGGGGTGAAATTTGCAAGCCTGTCCAGATCTAAATGTATAAACTTAAATTTCAGGGTATCAGAAGAGCTTCTTAGCCTGAGTGGGGAACCCAGATGAGGACTTAATAACAATTTACTCATGGAACCCATAGAAACGAACTCTACAAATCTACTTTCTTCTATCCTGAACTTGAAGGATATCTTCCTATGACTGGAAAAGGAACTTTAATGAATGGGAGGAAAGTGAGTGGTGCAAGACACATGAGAGACACTGTGGCTCTAGGAACTATATTTCATGGAGAGTTCTGAAACTCAGCATGCTATTTTATTGGCCATGAAAATTCCCTGAGGTTTTTCTATATCACCAAAAGAAAGCACAAGCCACAATGTTTCAAGTTATGTGTCTTTCTTTCTTTCTTTTTTTTTGGAAGCAAATGGTAATAAGTGACTTGCCAAAGTCCACATAACTTGTAAGTGACTGGGGTCATATTGGAACACAGCTCCTTCTGACTGAAGGCCTGATATTCTATTCACTGTACAACCTAGCTGCCCAAAAATTGTGTGTCTATATTGCAGGGAAAATCTCAATAATTCAAGTTTTAAACATATTTTAAAATACTAATGTTTATGGAGTAATGAATATTTATCGAGATACATGTTGCCCACAAGAATTTTTGGGACCAGTTTCTATGTGCTAATTCACCAGCCTATCTCTCCAACCTCTAGTATATTTCAACTTGCATGGAGAAAAGCCTAGTGTTCACTTGTCTAATGTACTTTGGACTGCTACTCAGTTCAGTGCAAATCATGACTGAATATGTCCCTTGATTAAAAAATAAGTTTTGCTGGACTTTTATATATACCACTTGGGATAAAGATGACAAGTATAATTTTTTTCTTTTTTTTAAACAAATGCTTTATTAACTTCTGTTTTATATCAGTCATTTCTGCCAGATTTTGAGTTACAATTTTCCCCTGTTTTTCCCCTATCTGCCCTCCCAGAATAGCAGTCCCACAAGATACTGCTTCCTACAATCTGCTCTCTCCCATATCTTCTCCCATACCCTTAGACTTCTCCATTAGAGCAAGGTGAATCACTAAGCACTAATGCCTGCACATCTTATCTCCCAATTACAGGCAAAAGAGTATTAATAATAGTATATATATATATATATATTTGAAACATTTAATTTTAAGACCTCAAATTTCAGATCCGTTCCCTTCCTCCCTTGTCACCCATTCCCTCTGGGGAGATAAGTAATTCAGTATATGTTGTACATGCATAGCTATGCAAAATATTACCATAGTAGATATAGTGTACAAGGCTGCTTATAATTCCCTCCCACCCATCCCACCCCCCCACCAAGTCCATTCCCTACTTGATCCTGTCCCTATTCTATAGTGGGTACTTCCAACCTCCCCTCCTCCCAAGGATGCCCTCCCATCCATCATCCCTCCTCTCCTCCCCCTTCCCCCTATTCTGTTGCAGGTTGAGATATCCCATTTAGTATGTATGTCATTCTCTCCCTGAACCAAATTCAATGAGAATGTGGTTTTGCCTTTTTGCCTTCCTATTCTTCCCCTTCTCTGCAGCCACTTCCTCTTCCTTCTTCTACATGAGATAGTTTACCCTACCCTGTTTCTCACCATCTCCTCCTGCCACTTTCCTCTCTCACCTAATAATTTTACCCCTTAAATATCATTCCTTCCCAACAAATTCAACCTATGCCCTCTATCCATGTATAACAGTAAACAAATATACACACATTCACATATGTATTCATGTGACCATACACCCTTCTTCCATTATTTTCATAATGAGAAAGATATCATCAGTTACAGTTATTGTTTTTCCATGTAGGAATGTAAATAGGTTAACTTTGATAAGTTCCTTTTTGTTTCTTTTCCCTGATTACCTTCTCAGGCATCTCTTGCTTCTTGTGTCTGGATATCAAATTTTCTATTCAACTCTGTTTTTTTCCTCAAGAATGCTTAAAAGTCCTCTATTCCACTGAATGACCATATTTTCCCCTGAAACAAAATACACAGTTTTGCTGGGTAGGTGACCCTTGGGTTCAGTCCTAGCTCTTTTGCCCTATGGAATATCATATTCCATGCTCTTCAATCCCTCAGTGTAGAAGCCGCCAGGTCCTGTGCTATTCTGATCGTGTTTCCACAATATTGAAATTGTTTCTTCCTGGCTGCTTGTAGTATTTTCTCCTTGATCTGGGGATTCTGTAACCTGCCTATGATATTCTTGGGAGTTTTCTTTTTGGGATCTTTTTCAGGAGGTTATCGGTGGATTCTTTCAACCTCTATTTCCCCCACTGGGTCTAAAACATCAGGGCAATTTTCCTTGAGAATTTCTTGAAGGATGATTTCTAGGTTCTTTCTTTGATCATGGCTTTTGGGTAGTCCAATAATTTTTAAATTATCTCTTCTGCATCTATTTTCCAGGTCAGTGGTTTTTCCCATGAGATATTTCACAGTGCCTTCTAATCTTTCATTTGTTTGGATCTGCTTAATAGCATCTTGATTTCTCATAAAGTCATTAGGTTCCATTTGCTCCAGTCTAACACTGAAGGAATGAATCTCCTCAGTGAACTTTTGAGATTCTTTTTCCATCTGGCAAATTCGACTTTTTAAGGCATTCTTCTCCTCATTGCCCTTTTGGGCCTCCTTTGCCATTTGAGTTAGTCTATTTTTTAAGGTGTTGTTTTCCTCAGTCAGGCTGTTGACCCTCATTTCATACTTTTCCTGCATCCTTCTCATTTCTCTTTCCAATTTTTCCTCCACTTCTCTTATTTGATTTTTAAAGTCCTTCTTAAGGTCCACTATGGCCTGTAATCCGCTCATATTTTCCTTTGGGGCTTTTGGAGCAAGATTTCTGACCTCACAGTCCTCTTCTTGTTCCATGCTTCGATCCTCTTTGCCCCCCAAATAGAAGTCTAATGCTTCATTTTTCTGTTTATTTTGTTTCTTTTGCCTTGGCATGTTGCCACCTAATTACTTGACTTTTGGGCTTGTTGCCACAGTAGAACTCTGCCACCAGACAGGGGAGCTTCCGTCCTAAACATGTGGGGGGACAACTTCCATTTCTGGCAAGCTGGAAACCCACCCTATGACCTCCACCCCAGACCACAATCCAGATCCAGGGAGGTTAAAGCAAGAGCAATTACCTCGCCCCCCAGACTGATCGCTGGATCTCCCTACAGTTCACAGGCCAGGAGCTGGAGCTGCCACTGAAAACTTCAAAATGGAGTGTCTTCCCAGAGGCTTCTAGCCCCAAGGGGAGGAAGCCAACTCGTTCCCCAAATACTGGTCCGAAAGCCATAGGGCACTAACCTCTCACTTTGTCCTAGGCATGTCTGTGTTGATAATTCTTGAATTGCCATAGCTGCTGGTGTTCTGGGGTCCCTCCAGCCAGGCTGCTGGCCTGGCCACACTGGGGCTAAACCTGGAGCTTAAGTGGACCTGGGCTTTGCTCTCTGTGCTGGGCTGTGCACTGCCGGTTCCCAGAGTGCTGCGCTGGTTCTTCCTGCAGGGCTGCTGGGCTGTCCTCAGTGGGAGGTTAGCTTCTCTGTGTAGTTCTGTGGGTGCTGGGGATCCAGAAGTTGTTCAGAGTCCCCTTTTATCTAGTTTGGATATTATCTGGGGGGGGGGGAGAGCCTTGGTCGTGCTGTTTCTACTCCGCCATATTGGCTCTGCCCCCCAAGTATTATTTTCTTGAAAACCATAGCCTGAAATTTCAACCACTTTCAGCCCCTTCATTCCCTTTAGCCCAGCAACATGATTCCACTCATTTATTCACTGATACACATTACAGTGATTCTGTAAGTCATCATCCAAGTCCTATCCTCCAACCTCTACCTCCAAATTTCTTTTTCAAATTCCCCTCTGTCCTCTTACCTCCAAATTCCAACCAAACACTACTCTCTCCTATTGTGCGCTATGGAATACCTGTTACATAAACAACAAACTCTCTTCTTTCAGAATATTTTCCTGTACCATTCCTTTCATCTTCTAGTTATTCCTGACTCCTGATTCCCCTCTGATGACACATCCCTGCCAAGACACCTTCTCCAGGACTGAACTCATCTTCACATTGCTTCATTGGTCAAGGTGGGGGCAGACTTGGAATATAGTTTGCCACTACTTGATTCTCTCTCTACCTCCATCATTCAGTAACCTATACTTCTTTGAGGATCCTTTCAATTCATATCTGCCACCAAACCAAATTTCTGGTACCGGTTGTCTATGGACCCCCAAGTCCCTCCCTTTCTTTTGTTCCTCAGTGAGTTTGGTACATGGCTCACAATTTTTTTCATCTTAAATCCTGCCTTTATAGTAAGGCACTTTAATATACATATTAACTCTATCTCAAGTACCATAACCATTCAACTTCTCAACTTACTCTCTTTCCATGACCTACTCTCCTACCATACCTCAGTCACATTCAAAGGTGCTCATAGCCTTGATCTTTCCATCATACACAAATATGCCACTAAAGAATGTGGAATTCCAAGAATTCCCCAAGCCTCTTATCTTACCACAATCTATTGGCTTTCTACCTTGTCCTCTGCCTTTCTTATAAAACCCTATTATGTCCACATTCTGACTTCCAATCTATTGACCTCTCAATTCTCTCCTATCACCTGTCCCTCTCTCTTCTTTTTCCCATTGTTACTCCTTAGTGAACCAGCTCGATTCTATAATGTCTTCTTTCCTTGAGTCCCTAGCCTTATTATCATTTTTCAAATTTTCTCCTGCCAAGCATCAGCCCTGGATCACATCCACCTTGTGCTGCTTTTACTCTCACACATGCACTGTTGAAAGAAGGTAAAGAAAATAATGCAATATCTCTGATTGGGTCCACTACAAAATTACGTCTTACAACCCCACTTGGATCCCCCCTGCTGCTGTCAATCTTCCTATTTCTCCCTTAGTACCTCACCATCTCACTCTCCTCAATGTTTTTATGCAGAAATTTTTGTCCCTCCTCAAACCTTCCATGACTCCCCCTCCCTCATTCTCTCAGGTGAGAACCACTTTCTCCTTATCCACCTCCTTTACTGACTCATCACACTGCCTCTAACCATAGATGACCCATAGGGCTCTGTCCTAGCCTTTCTTCTCTTCTCCCTTTACTGAAAGGTATTACAATACCTCACTTGGTGTTCTCATCAGCTATTATATTACCGTCTTTATAATAATGATGGTTAAATATGCCTCTCCTACCCTGACCTTTTTGTCAACCTCCAATCTCACATGTCCAAATGCATTTATGACATCTTGAACTAGATATCCAGAAGACATCATAAACTCAATATATCCAAAGTAGAAATCATTATCTTTCTCCCTAAAGATTTTCCACATCCTACCTTCTATATTAGTGTCAAAGGCAACATTCCATCCCTCAAACTCACACTCTCTACTCCACACTATATTTCACCCTCTTCTGCCCTTTTATCAATATTGTTACAAGACCTGTATATTTCAACTTTGCAACATCTCTTGAATACTTAGTCTGATGCAGATACTCATAAGTTCATTTTTGGACTATTGTAATAAGTTGGTGGGTATTTCTGTCTTGGGTCTCTCCCTACACCAATCAAGCATCAAAGTGATTTGCCTAAAGCACATGTCTGATCATGTATACTCAAATGACTCTATATAACCTGAAATGAATACGCAATTCTCTTCTTGCTTCCAAAGTCTTTCATAACTTAACCTCTACTAACATTTCTAGGCTTGTTAAACATTATCCCCAGTTGTGCACTCTTTAATTCAGAGTAATGATAATGATAATTTGAAGATCTTCCCTGACCCTTAGAAGACCTAAGGGAATTTGAAGACATTTACTGCCCTTAATAAGCCAAATGTAATCACATGGAGACAATAGGAGGAGAACTTGCTGAAAGGGTGGAAGAGGCAATATGGAGCAACAAAGAGCAGTGCACCAACAGAACTTGGAGCAAACACAGTTAAGTCAGAGCATCTAATTTGAATGAGAGGGAGGAATTTTCACTTAAGGGAACATGTTTTGTTTTGAAGGCCTGTTGGAAGGAAAGCTTGGGTATTTTGGTGCTTGCTGTATTTGGTAATGTAGACCAATTTCTTGGTTTCTATGATGGGTTTGGCTTTCTGGTGTTCAGATTAGGCTGTCTGGTGTTTGAAAAAATGTTTTAGTTCTGATTCCATGTGGAGAATATGTTACATTTTTCAATTCGGAATTACATCAGCATTTCCAAAGCTGCCCTGGGTGTTGTTAACACTGTGTTGGCATCATATTTGAAAACAATGATAAGATGATACTGTCTAACCAATATGAAAGTCAGAAAGGACATAGAAAACAGCAGTGGATTATAGACAATTGAATAAGTTGAATCCCTTCTTGTATGTGTTGCTGCAGATGTCATCACATTAATAGAAAGGATACAGAAATATGATGGGACCTGGTACTCAGTTATTGATTTAGCCAATACTTTCTTTACTATCCCAATAGATTCTAAAATAATGTAACCAGTTTGCTTTCACTTGGGAGCGAAGACCATATACCTGTTTGCCATAAGGACATCTGTATACCCCACTATTTGATATAGGATTGTGGTTGAATATTTGGATGAATTAGAGCTACTTTGTATACAGCTTACCCACTATATAGATGGGAAAAGATGTAAAAGAAGTGGAGAGAGTCTGATGCTTTTAAATTATCCCTGGCCAATTAATCCTGCAAAGTTTCAAAGGCCAGCTCAAACAATAAAATTTGGGAGTATACAATTCTCCCACGATCCCAACAAAAGACTCAGGATTTTCCATCCCTGCCAATAAGAATGAGACCCCAAATTTGTAAGATTATTTGGATATTGGAAGCATCACATTCTGCATCTAGGATAGATTTTGAAATCCATATATAAGGTTATTGCAAAAAATATGAATTTTACTGGGGACTTGAACAGAATAAAGCTTTTGAAGAAGCTGAGGTTGCTATACATTTGGCCCTAGATTTATGGCCTATGCAAAATGGCACAGTAGAATTACATGACTATACAGGATGATTATGCAAACGAGTTTATGGCAAAAACAGCAAAGCTAAAATATACCCTTTGGATTTTTGTCTAAGAAACTACATTCATCTGGAGTTCAATATACACCTTTGGAAAGGCAGTTGCTAGCTACATATTGGGCTTTGGCTGAGACTGGACAATTGATTGTGAGCAATGAAGCAGTATTACACCGTGGAATCCTAATTATAAGCTGCGTAATGAGTACCTTGGCTTCTCACAGAATTGGACATGTGAAAGAGGCTAGCATAATCAAATGGAAGTGGTATATTCAAAATAGAACTAAAACCTGCAAAAATAGAGTTTATGCTCTATATTAATCCATAGCAAACAAAGACACTGAAGGGAATGATACACCCCCTGAACAAAGCAATAGTTGCCACAGTCCTTTGTAAATGGAATGAGAGATATGATAGATTAACTGAAGAACAAAAGAGACATGCATCATTTACTGATGGGACAACAAAATATTTGGTCCACAAAAGACATTGGAAGTGATAGCTTATAACCCATGTACTAGGCAAACTTTGGAAAGTATTGGGATATGTGGAAGCAGTCAATATGCTGAACTTATGGCATTACATCAAGCCATTAAAACAGAACAAGGAGAACAGTGTCATATATTCACTGATTCATGGGAGGTAGCTAATGGGTTAGTTACATGGCTGCCATGTGGAAAAATCAAAACTGGGAAATTCATGGTAAATAAATTGGTGGCAAAGAATTATGGGGAGATATCTGGGATGTGTCTTTGGTAATTAATTTGTCAGTTTTTCATGTTGATGGTCACATGGCCCTCACCACTCAAGAATATGAGTGCAAAACACATGCTGATCAACTAGCAAAGATTGTTACTGAACATATTGTCCCTACTCTGACACCAACTGATTATCTGATACTAACAAAAATTGGGCAATCAAATGACTGGTCATTTAGGTGTCCAGGTCACACACTGGTGGGCACAGGATTGAGGTATTAGTGTCTCACATTCATTATTAAAACAGGTAGCAGAGGAATGCCATATATGTTAACTAGATAAGGAATAGACTGTTCCTCAAGTAGCAATTGGAGAGATAGAAAGGGGAAAAGTCCTAGCTCAGATTTGGCAGATAGATTTTATTGGATGCCTACCCAAAGTTAAAGATGCAAATTTATATGTACTTGTGTTAACACCTATTCAGGTGTACTAGGGGTTTGTCCTTATAAGGATGGGACCCAGAAAAACACCTGTAACACTCTAGATGTCATAAGTCTATATTATGGAACCCCAAAGCAGATTACAACCAACAATGGGTCACATTTCAAAGGTAAATAAATGAAGAAATATTGTATATTAAATAACATAGAATGGATATAAGATATTCCATTTTATTCACAACGATCTGGCTTAATTGAAAGGATGAATGGATTGTTGAAATAACAGTTGAGGAAGTTAAGTTTTAATAATTGTTATCAACATTGGAATGATAATTTGTCCACTGCTTTACATAATTTGAACAATAGGCCACTGGGAGAATGATGACCCCAAATCTTCAAATTAGAAAACAGCAAACACATAAGATCCAAAATATTGATTATTGGACTGTGAGGCAGGATGTCCCATCAACATATGCAGGAACACCTGGTTCAGCAGGCTATGATTTACATTGTTTAAAAGGCTTTTGGTTGGATAGAAAAGAAATAAGGAAAATCAATATTTGAATATCTATGAAAATCCCTAAACGTATTTTTGGATGAAGATGATCTAAATCATGATTAGCAGCTTGAGGTATACATGTATTGACTGGAGTAATAGATTCAAATTATCAAGAAGAAATTATTGTGACATTCTAAAATTTTGGTGAAGAACCTATACAATTTTGTAAAAAAATAATAGAATAGTTCATGTGATTACTATGCCTTGTGAAACAATATCACTTGTAAAAATTGATCTTCCTTCTGAAATAACTATCAGAGTAACTGAAGGGTTTGGTTCTACTGAATGAAATTGGATGCTAAAGCATGGGTAAAATGGAAGCCAGACAATGTCCCAAAATCTGTGGAAATTATAGCACATTGATAATAATGTAGCTGCTGTTTATTCAGGGAAAGATGATTACCAAATTATACTCTTAGCTCATTTATTGTACCATGAATGAAGCTATGTATGATAGTGGACTCCAAAAGCATGGACTCCAAAAGCATCAATGATCCTCTACCTACCCTGCTTCTGGTTATTGTTACTTGTTTCTTTTTGACTTTTTCTCTGTTCATCTTGTTTGCTAGATTTGTTTTCTACAGGCTTGGTACCTCCACCTGTAGATGCCGGGTCACTTAAGTCAGTTGTTACCTGCTGTGCATATCTGCATTGTGTCAACCCTGGACCTGGCATCAACCACACTCTGGATGCTGGCTAAAAAACCGACCTCTCAGATTATTCTTGGGATAGGCACAGCTCTACATTCAATTTCAGCATGAAGTAACCATAGAAGAACATACCTTTACCCCTTACCCAAAGATTTGGGGTCCCATTCATTTAAGGGGGTATGATGGGGTGCTTGTGCTCAAGCCCCAACCTGAGATATTGTTTTCTGTGTTTATTGTATGTTATCCCTGCTATATTATTGTAAAATTCTGTTGATATCAGTTTAAACTCCCATTGACCCAAGTAAATGACATGAAAAATTGTGGGGACTGATGTAACAGTAATAAATTTGAAGATCCTTTCTGCACCTCAATAAGGCTAAGGGAATTTGAAGACCTTCCCCTTCCTAAATAGGCCAAATGTAATTGCATGGAGCTTGTGGTGGGAGGAGCTTGTTAAAAGGGTGGAAAAGCAAGGGTAGAGCAGAAAGGAGCAGAGCAGAGCACTAGCAGAACTGGGAGCAGGCAAAGCTGAGTCAGAGCAGTTAGTTTGAATGAGAGAGGGACATATTTGCTTAAGGGAAACTATTTTGTTTTCAAGGCCTGATGGAAGAAAGTCTTGGGGATATCAGTGCTTCCTGCATTGGTAATGTGTACCAACTTCTTGGTTTCTATGATGGATTTGACTTTTTGGTATTGGGATTTAACTTTCTGGTGTTTGAATAAATGTTTTAGTTCTTTCTTCCCTGTGAAGAAATTGTTACATTTTGTGATTCAGAAGTATGCCAGTATATTCATAGCCACCATGGACCCTGTGAATATCACATTGGCGTTATATCCAGTAACATTGACTTTATGACTATTCCACTCTTAATTCTCTTAACTCCAGAAATTTCCTCTAGTTTTCCCATATTCTTATAATCCTTTCCCCGTTCATTTCTGCTTACTACATTCCCTGGCTTCCTATATGTTTCCCATCTTCTAAAGGAGACCTTTCCCAACACCTCTTAGTTCTAGTTCCTTTTCCTTTCTTAATATTTTCCTGTCTTAATATTCTTAGTATTTTCTCATAGTGTCACCCTTTATGCCTAACTCATGTGCCCATTTTGACCTTATCTTGTTTTACGGTGTAAATTGGTCTATGCCTAGTTTCTTTTTGGAGGGCAATTGGGGTTAAGTAACTTGCCCAAGGTCACATGGCTAGGTTTTTATTTGTGTGTGCGTTAAGTGTCTGAGGCCGGAACCGAACTCAGGTCCTTCTGACTCCAGGGCTGACGCTCTACTCACTGCGCCACCTAGCCACCCCTATGCCTAGTTTCTGCCATAATATTTTCTAGGTTGTTTTTTTTTTCCCAGCAGTTTTCCTGAAATAATGACTTCTTATCCCAGAAGCTGGAGTCTTTAGGTTAATCAATCAGTACATTACTGTAGTCATTTACTGCTGTCTCTTCTGTACCTAATTTGTTCCACTGACTCACCACTCTATTTCATAGTACAAAACAGTTCTGATGATTGCAGCTTTATAATATAGTTTTAGGTCTGATATGGCCAGGGCACCTTCCTTTGCATTTTTTATTTCATTAATTCTCTTGATATTCTTAACCTTTTGTTCTTTCTGATGAATTTTGTTGTCATTTGTCTAACTGCATAAAATACTTTTTGGTAGTTTGACTGGGATGACAGTAAATAAGTTAATTTAGGGAGAATTGTCATTTTTATTATTTTAGCTCAGCCTACCCATGAGCAATTGTTATTTTTCCAATTGTTAATATATATATATATATATATATATATATGTACATATTTGAAAAGAGTTTTGTAATTGTGTTCATATACCACAATATAATTCATATTCATGTAATTCCTGGGTTTGTCTGGGCAAGCAAACTCTTAAATATTTTCTAAAATCTACAATTATTTGAAGTGGAATATCTCTATCTCTTGCTGCTGGGCTTTATTTGGTAATTTAATTCATTTTTATGATACTATCTACGATAGATTCTTTAAACCACATTACTCTTTAATTTCTAAAACTAAAAAGCTAAATCTTTCTTTTGATGCCCTTCTCCCTCCTCTCCAGGCTAAAAGCTGCCTTGCCTCTAGAAGAGATCATTCCATTTCTTAGAGCCCACTTACTGCTCCTGAGGGAAAAAATCTTCCTATTTCAGTAAACCTATAAGGTACATAGCAAATTATGTCCATTCACCCATCTTCCACTTCAGTTAATATTTAACTTTCATGAAGATGGTGTGACACAAAATGTGCAGATATAAATGGGTTAATTACATTGGATGTAATTTCCAAAATGATGAGTGTATAGGTCCATTTAAGTATTTTTCCTATAGTGTATATTTTGTTTTCCTTTAATAGAATTTAAGTTATTTGAGGATAGGAATAATTTTATTTTGGCCTTTGTGTCACTAGTCTCTATCTTAGTGTCTGGTACTAAGTGGAACCTTAATAAGCACTTCTTTATTGATTAATCTATTTTATAATTTGTTATTATCCTGTTGATTAAGCATGGAGGGTGGCAAGCCTTTTTTCCCAATGTTGGCTATCAGAAGGTTACTAGTAAAACAAGGGGTTACAGGTCCCAGGTTGGATTCCTTGGGTAAGAACTTAGCATAGGCTCTTGTGTTATCCTTTAATATAATCCTTTGAGTTACATTGCTCTCCATGAATGATCTGGTTCCTTTTATTTTCCTACCCTGAGCTTTTCCTCTGCCTATTGAGGCTTCTTCTTCTATGCAAACACATACACACACACACACACACACACACACACACATATACATACATACACATCTTCAAATCCCTACATATTAAGGAAGTAAATAGGGGTAATTATTTTTGCCCCATGATTAAATTGTGCCATATTATCTGTTTGAAGATCATGCCTATTGGTGACACTAGAATTTCATGTCCTCTCTTGTTTCCTACTGTTCACTTATTTGTATGCACATACAACTTCAAAGGTTAAAAACATCCAATGAAGAGGGAGAATGTTGGAAAGATTACTTTGACCCCTGGGGCATCCTCTCAGAATTTTCATATCTGGAGCTACATCTGATTTAAGATAGCTCTCACAGATAAGGATCTTGCAAATGTAGTTTCTATTTCTTTGCAGAATGGCCTCTGTAAATTCACTGGGTACTAGAGCAAGTTAATCTCTCTTGTTGCTGTTTTGTGCTCTTCAGCAATAGATAGGTAATCTTGGATGATTCATTCCTCCCATATCCTCTTTCATTCTTTTTGTGATAAATGTGCAAAGAACAAGTTGATGCTTTGCCCTGATAATAAAGTTTTTGAACTGGTTTTGCAAATCTTTTGCTTTAACCAAGAAAATGCTGTAATACTCAAGTGCCAGAAAGCATCACAATCAAATTAAGCTGCCTGGAAGTGGAATGCAATTTTTTCTAGCAAGATGCAGGCTGACATAAATGAAGCAAAAGACAAATGAAGCTAGGCATGTTTTCTATTTGAGGTATATATTTTAGTTGTGATGTAGTACTTCCTTGCACAGCCTTAAAAGTAGACTTTTTATGGTTTTAATCTAGGCCAGGAGAGGGAGGGCCTGAGGTACACAAAAACAAAACATTTGAGCAATTGAGTAATATACAAACAGCCAGAGTGATGAATAATCTTGTGAAATTTGGTCAGATATATGAACAAGTTAAATAAATCTCCAGAGTTTTCCTTATACATATTCATTTATGAAGGCTCACTGCTCTGTATATACAGGTGCTTATTATGGCTAAAATCAATCAACTAGCTGTGACCATCATTGATTAACAAGGTCTGTATTTAACTTATTAGTTTATCTACTTAACTGATGGCTGCTGTTCCCTTTAAGTACTATTAACACATGTGTTTCTGGAGTCTAAGAAAGTGATAAATTTTTCTTATGTTGGTTCACTTGTTTCCAAGGCTAATTGTGGTTGAAAATCCTTGGAATATGCTAGTAGCTCCCAATATATTTAAAGGGAGTGAAGTATAAAATATTGATGGTACTGGGCACTTTTTTGGTAGTCAATTAGTGTTTATGGACTCACTGAAATATTATTTAAAATAATATGAAAATTCTTGTAAGTTGGCTCATTTTGAAGTCTTTGAATTGTGCCCATGTTTTCCATTTTAGTACATCAGGAAAGCTTTCAATTCTATTTAGATAAAGGAGTTAAGTTTTCTGTACCTTTAATATTTATTGCCTCCAAATGTACATTTTAAGCAATAAGCTCTTGTTTGTGGTATATATTTCTAAATTTGAATATTTTTGTTCATAACTTCAGAGTTATTGTCAAGAAAAGCAATTTAAAGAAATAGATGCTCTTTAAAATGAATGTGAAATAAATTAAAAAATATACACTATATTAAAGAAACAAAGGCCTTTTTATGTGAATATCTATTTGCTGCCAAGTCAGTCTGGATTTCTCAAAACGGAAAAGCTAAAAGGTTATGCCTGCAGGATTTCTAAATGAATAGTAATATTCTTGATTAAAGAGATCTTATTATAAACCTTTAGGAATAGTGAATTAAACAAAAAATAATATATCTATTTTTATGTTATTTTGAAAATATTTCCCATGTTATTCAATTTTAAGACTGTGGATATTATCTGTATAGGAAAACCAAGCTACAAACTTTTTGGTTGTGAAAGAAGCCTTAATCATTAACTGAATAAACAACCAAATTCCTCTCTAACAGAGTAAACAAAAAGAAAACAATGGTATATTTTCTTTAACAAAATTTGTCCTCATATTGACAAGTCTGTGTTAGAGTTGTCTTCAGTTCGTTCTTCATTAATTCAGTTTTAATTCAGAAACAAAGATATTTAAATTCCTTTATCTGACAGACAATTTGCGTATACCTGTGAGACACTCATAATATAATTAAAGTATCATCTAAAGAAAATGTACTATGTGTTCGTATTTCACAATTACCAATTTCATTGACTTAATTACATTTTAATGTCATTCATTCTTGCTTGACTTAAAGTTTCCAAATAAAATTTATCATCTCACTTGCCATAAAACATATATCTTAACAAATATGTATCTGCTAATTCAGGAAATGTAATTAAAATGTATGTCTGCAGTAGTTCATTGGGAGTCTATAAAGAAGTGGTATGGTTTTCAAAATAAAGTTAGAGAATCAGATCAATCAGTTCCAGTTTAAACAGAGCAGAATAATACTCTCAATACCTAAATAGATCTGTGATCTCATCAATGAGGTCTCTCTTTCCTATGGTACCCATGCCATCAGATCCCATCTCTCCCATCCATCCTGTATTTTTCCTTTCTTCATATAAGTTCACCATAGGGAGTGTACCAAGTCTAACTCATTTTTTCTAACTTTTCCCCCTCACTTTTCCCTAACATTATACAAAGATATCAGTGGAACAAACAGTCTTCCTATTATCCTTAGCTCTCACCATATGATTAGCTCATCATTTTTTATTATGCATTTTTCCAATGGCAACTTTTACTTTTGTCCTTCAAAATCTCTTATTTGTTATGTGTTACACTCTGCTTACATGTGCTCTTTGTCTCCATTTTTCCTTGAAAAATAATCATTTTTAATTGTCCATAGATCATATTACTATATGATTTACAGGCATTAAAAAACTCACTGGTGGAAAACTTTATATTAAGAAAATGTATGTTTCTTTCTCATAGAGGTTTGAGATATTTAATAGAGATTTGTTGTTTACTGAAGGCAAGCCAGTTTGTTCTCTTTCTCCTGTTTAATTCAAGATCCAAGTCATTGTTAATATGCCACGTCTGTCAGATAGATTGAAAGATGGCTGTTGCCCTTTGTACTCAAAGAGGATCAAAATGACATCATTATGTCACAATCAATGTATGGTTTGTCTAACTGTGGCTGATCAGACAAATATGAGCTCAGAAGGCCGTACTACAAGTTCGGCACAAATAAGCCATTTGAACATTTAGAATGAAGATGTCTCTAAATTTGAACATCTCATATTTCTTCTGATTTACTGCAATTCTGCTTTGTTTACAGATCACAGAAACTTCTTTGATGAGTGTATTCCATGCTGAATGGGTCTGTACCAATGTCTCCCATGTCTCATAGTCAATGTCAAAGTTCTTCAGAAAGACCTTAAAAGTGTCCTTCTGTCAATTCTTCTGATCTCGATGTGTGAGCACTGGTCTTGTGTCAGTTCTCAGTAAAATAATCCTTTAGGCAAATGAATGTTTGGTTTCCTGAAAATGTGGCCAGTCCATCAGAGTTGCACTCTTTTCAGTAGATTTGAATTCCTGGCAGTTCAAATCAAGAACAGATTGTGTGTCTAGTACATTATCTTGTCAGGTAATCTTCAGAATCTTTCTAAGACAATTCATATGGAAATGATTCAGTTTCCTGGCATGGCATTGTTATAATCTCCAGGTTTCACAGGCATACAACAATGAGGTCAGCACAATGTCTCTGTATACCTTCAGTTTGGTAGACAGTCTAATACTTCTCTCTCAGACTTTCCTTTGGAGTGCCAAAACACTGAGCTATCTCAATTGTTAGCCTCATTTAATGGCAAGCAAATAAGTACTTAGCACCTTGTTTCAGTTGAGTGTTGCTTTTGATTATATCAAGTCTTTGTTAAGAAACAGAACTTGTGAAACCCACAGTGGGAGGAAATTGCTAATGCAACAGGAAGGGGTGAAACAGAGAGATGCTAATGATAATATATAAGGAGAAGCCCAAGTTGGGAGAGAGCAGAACTGAGGAGGAGAATGACTGTGGAGGCTGGCACTCAGCTTGTCTCTTCTGTCTGTGTTGATTTTTTTTTGTGATACTTTGTACAGAAGCCCTGGGACCATATTAGAAGCCTTGAAAGAGGATTTTCTTGTTATCTGTTTATGGAAGTCCTGTAGGAAGGTTTCTGAGGTCTTGGGACATTACTATGATGTGTGTTGAGTTCTCAGACCATGTTGGTGGGTCTGTTTTGATTTCACAGGAAAACAGTGAATTCATGATGGTGCTGGCAATGTGAATGAATGTTATAGTGGCTTTATTAAGCTTTGTCTTCCCAGGAACAGAAACTTTGAAGGACTTAAGCTGGACTGGACACTGTGAGCTTCAATACGGAACTGAACAAGTTGCTGAGAGCTGTCTACCTTTGAATCCAGGTGACAGTTGGGTAGAATCAGGCAAAAGGTGGATCCATGGAAGAAGAACTATGGAATTTGGGAGCCAGCTGTGAGTCAAGATGGAAAGACCTCTCCTTGGGTACTTAATACTGACTGAAATGATCATGATTTGCTGTGGTCTAACTTTGTACTGTATACCTTGTACCTCTTAAGGATGATTGAATTAAGGAGGAATGGAAAGTAATCTCCAGGCAAGAAGAAAGGAGACTTTTTGACTTAGAGATTAAGAAAATGTGACCTAGGGGTGAAGAACTTTGACCTTAGTACTTTGTGTCCCTTAAGGATGCTTGCTCCTTAAGGATGATTGAGTTAAGGACTTACTGAATGATATCTTTTTTTTTTTTAACTATGTGGCCACTTTAGTGGTAAATTATGTTATACATTGTGAATGCTGTACTTTGATTTCTGTGAGTATTTTGCTTTAGTTTACTGCTGAATAAATAGAGAGTTCTCTATGCTATGTGATCAGAACCTCAAAGCTGTTCACAGCAGCCGTCCTCTGGAAAGGTGCTTGTGTTTGGTTTTACACCTCATCATTTATGAAAATATACTGCCAAGGTAAAATAATTTTACACAGAATTCAAAACTTCTCCATTTGCTATAGCCAATGTTTGAATGTATGTATGGTGTGCCTCTAGTTGGTGTAGAATCTGTTTTCTTGGTGTTGATGGTCAGGCCAACATTAGCACAAAAGACAGAGTCTGTTACATCTCAGTCTGAGGGACTTCATTAAATGTATAGCCATTTTTGATCAAAATGTCACACATCAATTTCCCTTTCACTTAGTCTTGTCTTTTCAAGTTAAACATTTTACCATCAGTGAAATAGCTGATCTTGGTGGCATTCTCATCATTGTTGAAGGCATCTGACAACATTGCTGAAAACATCATTCTATAATTCAGCAGGGCAAGCACACAGCTCTGCTTTCCTCCAATGCCAACTGTGAAGTCTTGAGAGCATTGTCCATTTTCCAGATTCTATATAAGCCTTCCAATTCTGAAACTGGCGTATAATACTGATGAACTTCTCTGGGCAGCCACATTTTTCCATGCTCTTCCATATAAATTATGCTCTAATAATAATAATAATAATAATAATGATAATGATAATAATGATAATAATAATGATGATGATGATGATGATAATGATGATGATGATAATAATAATATTAATGCCATTAGTGCTCAGAGTGACTTATATCTTGGTTGCTTTAACTAGCAGTAAATTTTAAGAGACATTTTAATTAATTCTGGGCATAAGAGAAGGATCAGAGTAAAAAAGTCCCTGCCTGGGGTTAATGAGCAGATGATGATAGACAGTGGAAAGAAAGCAGAAATCTTCACTTCTAATTTGTTTTAATTTTCTCTACCAATGAGAATAGTTTACTTCAAATTAGGAAGAATAGGTTAGAAATGGATTCAATGTCATCAAGTCACCAGAATTGCCTAAATAACAAAACATTTCACCTTTACACATTATAATTCCTTAGGAAATAATGGCAATTGGGACATGCACATTAGGAATAGAGGAGGTTATATGTGTAGATTTGAAATTAAATAGAGTATGGATTCTTCAAACTCATCTCATGATCTTGACTTTGGTTTCACAGAAAATGACAGATTGTAATATTATACAAATAGTTTGTTAATGTAAAGGATGAAGTATTTTTTTCTTCAATATTTTGTATCACCAAAAAGCTTGGATAAGGCAGTAGATACAATAAGATGTTAACGTGTTTGAAAGGTGTTAACACTTAATGATCCATTTATGAATTGTAAACAATTGTTTTAAAATTGAATCAGAAGAGGAAACATTGACTGGGCTGAAAATAGGCCAAGTTCCTGCAAACTTTTAAAATATAAGCAATGGAGATAGCTCAGCATTTCTGATGCATGCACCCCAGTAGGTTCCTGTGGAAGGGACTCCTGCAGAGGCAGAAGGAAAGAACACATCTCCCTCCTCTCCCATCAAGAAGTCTAGCAACAGAAGTACTTTTCCAGAGGTAGAAACCACATACAGAATGTGGGGTATCAATTTGCAAGAGACTGAAACACAGTGGAGGGAATAGTACACACTCACAGAGACATATACATTTTAGACAGAAGAAATCACTAGATGAACAAAGAATTAATGAAAAATATAAAACAGAATTGCTAGTACATAAGGGAGATGGCTGTACTTTTAAGAAAGAGATAGCTCTGGCAGTAATAGAGTCAAATTGTGTAGGGGTATAAAACCCTATGGCCCAGAATGTATGTAGTATTTGAGGCAGAAGAGTGATAGAGCACAGGGCTAGTTTGTGAGGATTCCAGTATAAGAGAAATAAATTTCTAGGCCTTGAAGTAAGGACGTGTTAATTGGTCTCTCTACCATTATATTCTAAGTGTGGATCACTCTTCCCACTGATAAGCTAGCATTAGAGAATAGAATTTGTGATTTCTTGGTACAGTGACCTCAAGGATATTTCCTTTATTCCCTCTGCAGCTTAAAATCTTAGAGAATTTCCTAAAAGCAATCTGAAAGATTATGTGACTTTTCAAGAATCACATATGTATATATCAGAAATATATGTTGAATGCAGGGCTTTGAACCCAAAAATTCCTGGCTTGAAGGCCAACTCTTTTTTTCTGACTGAACGAATGCATCATTAATATAGTAGATTAAGTTTTTGCCCTTATTCCCATGAATTCAGTGTATATCAGCAGAAAAATACACTTCATATTTGTGAGGGACATGTTTTACAGCTAATGTTTTTATTATTCCATCTATATAAATACATTTGCTAAGAATTGATTATATCTACTAACCGGTTCTTAATCAGAGACACAATAATGGAGACTTATAAGCCTTAGTTTTAAGAGCTCCCCCTTCTCCCTTGAAAGTTGATGTGGTGGTGGCCTTTGATAGATTCAAACTTCAAATACAATTAAAGAGTAGCCCAGAGTGAGTGCTACATAAATTCTAAAAAGATAACCTCTGAGCATTAAGTGTTAGCATGAATTCATGAAGACCAAGTTCTGCCTAACAACAACAACAACAACAACAACAACAATAACAACAACAACAACAAAAACCTTCCTTTCCAAAATGATTATTAGACTAGTAATGCACAGTATGTATAATGTATGTAACTCAAGTAAGTATGATACATTATGATCACAAGAAAAATCTCTCATAAATGACAGGAAGAGATAGGGACTATATAAAAATAATAATAATGCAATTACATACAATTACATAGATTCAATACTGAATTCAAAAATATATTAATAGAATAATGTTAACCTTGAGAGAGTTTACTTTTGCAGTGTTTCTTAAACTTTTTTTTTTGCCTTTTGGAGGGCAATTGGGGTTAAGCAACTTGCCCAAGTTTACATGTCTAGTTTTTTTGTGTTAAGTGTCTGAGGCTGGATCTGAACTCAGGTCCTCCTGACTCCAGGACCAGCACTTTACTGACTTCACCACCTAGCCACGCCCCTTACACTTCTTAAAACACTGAAATGGTCAGGAATGGAAAAAGTTTAAGAAGCTCTGATGAAGTGTAGTGCAGTGCTTCTGGGATCCATAGATCCCTTGTCCTTATTCATCTCATTTAAATGGAATTCCATCTAAATAGGGAAATTTGAATGAAAGCATGAGTAGTATGCTTATGAAGTTTGTAGAGGAAATGAAGTCAGGGATAAATATCATGTTGGATGACAAAGTAAGCATTCCAAAAGAATTAAAATGAGTAAAAAAATAGAAAGTTAATTTTCATCTTTTTTGATTCTGTTTCAGAAAAAATAATAAAATCATGTGAGCTGAAGTATTATCAGTCAATTCTATCTGATAGCACTTTCATACTTTATTATGGTTTACAAAGCCTACCATTATCACCATCATGGAGAAGCCATGTGAAATACCAATACAAAATTTCCTGGAGGAAAATAAGCTCCAACTAGAATGCTTCTTATAAAATGTTCCCTAGTTGATGGCAGCAATATATGAACTATTTAGGTCACATGCTGTATTTAGACTTATGAAAATTTGATATCTTGCCATTTTGATCATGTTTATGGAAATTTGTTACCTCTTCTCCATTTATCAATTTAGAATTTAACTTTTTCATGAAATAAAATAAATATTCATTCTTTGAATAGTATTATAATCATATATGTGACAAAGTTGCTTTCTTTTTTTAGGAATTAAGAACCACAGACTGGATGATAAGAATGCAGAGCTCTTATCAAACTTTGTTGCCTTTTCATTAAGTTGCATTCAGATTTTTTTGCATTTCATTTAAAATTATTAAAATTGACCTTTCTGCACTTCTCATGGAAGAATATATTTATAGTGTGGCAAATAAAATCATATTTTCAGTTTTTCTTTGAATTCTCTCTGATGCTACATTCAAATTAAAGTGTCTTTTAACTGTCTTTGTCCTTTAACAAGGGATTTCATCATTCATTGAAATCTAGATCTTAGCAAAAGTGACACTTCAATTTTATATTCTTTTTTACCTTATCATAAAATATATTTGGAATACCTATTTTTTATTGAATGGCATTTGAAAAAAAGAAAAAATATATTTGTGATAATGCTAAGTAAGGTATTACTGTTATTTTACTTTCAAATATCAAAGTTTATATTTACACATAGTCTAACATTTTTTTTTAAATTTTTGTAGTGTCCATACTGTTAAAAGGTAGTATAGTATGAATTGAAATTTTCCTAGAATGATTTGCGAGCTATACTTTTCTATCACTTGGAAGAACTAAACTTCAAAGAAATCAAATTACTGATGTAAAAATCTTTACAAAAGGGGACTAAACATTCAAGTGAGATCTATAATTGATTAGATGGGTTAATATTATAAATATTTACTGAAGTAAATACATTATAGATATTACTAAATGCTTCTAAAGAGATTTAGATTTGCTTTGAAAGGTTATTGTTTTAACATATTTGCACTATAAAGACTGACACAATATAATAGTAGTAATCATTAAGAATATTTCTCTGAAACATTTCTCTCATAAATGGGGTCTTTTTTTCTTGAGTAAAGTCCTTGGTCCAACAACATGCTCAAGAGGCAGAGTCACAAATCACTGCAAGAGTTCGAACTGGCAGCTCTGGGTGCTAAAGGATGGTTTCACACCTTCACAGGAAGCAATCTGCTGAATTCCTACTCTGGTGTCTCAAGGCAGTATAGAGGTATTTCCCTGCTATCATAGAACTTGCATTCCAGTTAGGGGACTAAGAAAAATAACTGATATGATTATTATATAAGGTAGAATGTAAATAAAAAGAAAACAGGTTTCTAGAATTCAAAACCATAAAAATTTTGAGAAACCAGACATCACTTTCATTTGAGGATTCCAGGGAAGGTCCTGTCTTTTGAATATAAAACATCATATCTTCTAGGCTGCATAACACCTTTCTCCCACTTCCATGATGCTTATAGGCATTCTTCTGCCTCTTTTTGTTGTTATTTACATTTCTAATGATAGCACTGCTTTATAGTAACCTCTACCCAGTTCCTGCTCTAATGGAAGTTAGGACTTATGAATGAGGTGACAGCTTAGGAAAGTGAGAGTTGAGGAATAATTTCAATAATGGAGATATGAAAGGATGTATACAATGAATGGGTAAATGGCTTACATAAATATAGTATTAGGGTAGACAAGAAGAGAGAGGGGATCATCAGAACATTCCATTTGACTTAAATTTAGAATGCTTAAAACAAAATCAAGTAAATACAATTTGAAATTTAGATTGAAGCTACATGAAGGAAGCCATGAATGCTAGGTTATTAAGTTTGAATTTTTATTCTATAAGCAACAGGGAATTAATGAAGAACTATTCATTAGGAAGATTATTTTGGCAGTCCTGTGAAGGATGGAAGAATTAGAGGCCAGGAAGTATAAGGAAGTCTATGGTTCAAATAGTCATGTATGAAAAGTAGTGAAGACAAATATTTGAGTTTGAGGTTCTGGAAGGACTTTCTGGATAGAAAGGCTAACAAAATTTTGATAATGAAGACCTGGAATCTAAGGGAGAGACTAAGGTTCAATAACCAGATTGATGATTTCATCCACTTCTATTTTGCCTTAAACATAATATCTTTAAGATAATTTCTCAAAATAAAAAAATGTGGAAGGGAAAAAGGGGGGAAAGAATGCTGAAAACATGGCCTTGATTTTGGTTTTTAGTCATTCAGTCATGTCCAACTCTTTGTGGTCTCATGGGCCATAATATGTTAGCCCTCCTATACTCACCTACCTTTCAAAGTCTGTCCAAGTTCATGTTTGTTGCTTCCATGACACTATCTATCCAACTCACCTTTCACTGTCCCCTTTTCCTTTTGCTTTCATTTTTGGCCAGTATCAGAGTCTTTTCCAATGAACCCTGTCTTCTCATTACATGCCCAAAGTATTTAAGATTTAGCTTCAGTATTTGACTTTCCAGTGAATAGCCTAAATAGATCTATTTAAGTATTAACTTAATCTTGCTGTCCAGGGGACTCTAAAAAGTCTTCTCCAGCATCATAATTAAAAGAAGTAGTGATTCTGTGGCACCAAATTTTTTCTTATAGTCCCACTATCACAGCCACACATTGCTTCTGGAAGAATCATAGCTTTGACTAAATGGACTTTATTAGCAAGATGATGAATCTGCTTTCCAGTATGCTGTCCATATTTCCCATAACTTTCCTTCCAAGGAGCAATTACCTTTCAATTTCATGACTTGAGTCACTGTCTGCAGTGATGTTTGAGCCAAAGAATGTAAAATCTGGCACTTTTTTCCTCATTTCTTCTCCCCCGTCTTTGCCAGGCATTGATGGGATCAGTTGCCATGATATTATGGTTGCTTTTTAATATTCAGCTTCAAGTCAGCTTTTACAACTTCTGCTCTTTCACCCTCATAAAGGAGGCTCTTAATTCCTCTTTACTGTCTGCCCTCAGAGTTGTATCATATGCATATCTGAAATTATTGATATTTCTCCCAGAAACCTTAATTCTGGTTTCTGATTCAACCAGCCAGACATTTCTCATGATACAGTCTGCATATAAGTTAAGTAAATAAGTTGACAATGTATAGTTTTGTTGTACTCCTTTTCCAACCTTAAACCAATCAGTTGCTCCCTGTTTGTTTTCACTATTGCTTCTTGGCCCATGTACAAGTTGCTCATGAGACAAATAAGATGACCTGGTACTCCCATATATTTGAGGATTTGCCATATTTTGTTATAATCCACACAGTCAAAAGCTTAAGAGTAGTCAGTGAAGCAAAAGTATATTTTTTTCAAAAATTCCCTTGCTTTCTTCATAATTCTGCAAATGTTGACAATTCACTCTCTAGTTCTTCAGCCTCCTCAAAAACTAACCTATTTTGGTAATACTTGATTTGCATGTTGCTGAAGTCTAGCTTGCAGAATATTAATCTTCCTGGTATATGAATAGAACACAATTTATCTTTACAGCTTCAGACTTTCCTTTTGTCACCAGATACCTCAGCAGCTGAGCTTCCTTTCATATCCAGCTCTGCTATTTCATTAGTACTGTAGCTACTTGTACTTGTCCCCCATTCTTCCCCAGTAACATGTTGGACACTTGCCAGACTGAGGGGCTCATCTTTGGGTGTCATATCTTTTATCTTTTTAATACAGTTCATGGCATTTTCTTGGCAAAGATCTTGGACTGCTTTGCTATTTCCTTCTCCAGTGGATTACCTTTTGTTAGGACCCTTTACTATTATCTAACCATCTTAACCCTGCATGGCATAACTTATAATGACATAAGAAGACATTGATCCAGAATGGGAGATATTGCCTTGAGGATACATTAATTGTAAGTTGAGTTTATTTCAAACATTTCCTCTTCTTTCAGTGACATTCTGAGATTAAGAGTAATATAGAAGAAATGGGGTTTTTATAAGTACGTTAACTTTACTCAAATATTCTGGCAAGCAGCTATGGAGAACAAGTTTTCTGCATGGCTTATCCCCATTTTCTTTTGAATGTCTTTTTATATCTTCTAGGTTACATAATGCCCTTCTTCCATTCCCATGATACTTGCAGGCATTTCTCTTTCTCATTCTTTCTAAAATATCACTGAAACATCAATTATGGCTATCCGTCCTCTACTGTTGTTTACACTTTGAAAAATACCATTGGTAGTAGGAATTCATGTTAAGTTAGTATTCCAGTGGAATTTGGGTCTTCTCTTCTGTTTCCACAACAGTTTTCCAGAAATCCCATATTGACTTTTTTATACTTCAGTTTTCTCAAAGTAATTTGGGAAGATTTAGAATTTCTGTGTTTTTCCTAAAGTGTATGGTAATTTCAGTGTACAAGAATAAAATATCATATCAACCCATTACATCCCATTTTACCCTATATCCTTGAGAAAAGGAGCTTATGGCATCATAGTCTCTTTTTACTAGCAAGCTAGGAAGATTATTACTAGCTCATGCTAGGTATTCCTCATGCTAGCATTTAGTCACTATAAGTCCTTGGTCACCCCAATAGCAGGAGTAAAAAAAGATTATCTAGCAAAAGATTCTATGAAGAAATGATTGGATAAGTTATTGAAAAATTAAATGTATTAGTGTTCTAGGAATAGAAGGGCAAATGAAGAGTTAAGCTAATAGTGATAAAGACTGAAGACATTTGGAAAATGACATATTACTTAAAATTATCCATCATATAGGAAGACTACATAACAAGTAGTATGTAAAGGCTGATGGGTTTGGTAATTATGAGGTTATTAATGACTTTCCAGAGTGAATTAATTAAACCCCACTACATACAAAGCACTATTCGAAATGTTGGGAATAAAAGTATAATAGTAAGACAGATTTTGGACTTAAGAAGTTCACATTTTAATGGGAGAGATAACACATATGGGAGGTTTCAGCTGCACATCAGATAGAAAGGTCACACATTCTTTACAATGTAGCAGCAAAACAGATGGCAATACTTCTTCCTTAATTTCATTTCCACTGATAAAATATCAATTTGTCATGATGACCCACTTGTTAGTGCCAAGCAGTTTGGTGGCAAGACTTTTCTTTTACTGAGTCTTCACTAGCTGTGGCTATAGCACCAGCTAAAAAAGTTGCTAGGCTGCATATCCACAAAGGTTGCCTCCGAGGATGATGAATTAACGCACTGAACTCAAAGTATTTCTATTTCAAAGGATATTGGGTTCGGGGTCCTGGATTTCCTCTATTAGAGTCTGAGGGGAGAAGATGGTGGTAGTCATATGATTTCCTGTTACAATTTGCCTCCTTTCTCTCTCCAGAGAACCTTCCCGCCTCCTTGACTGCCTGCCATAACACCAAGCACCTAAGCATACCCAGGGTAGCTGCTACCACAGATCCTTTGATCTGTTTTTCTAAAGGAAAGCAATTTAAAAGGGGTTAAAACCTTACTTTAATCAAACACATATATCATTCACTTAGTTCAGAGGAAAAAGTCACATCCTGAACTTCAGAAATACAAACAGAAATTACAAGCAGACAGAAAATACAGACAGAGAAAATAACACAATTCAACAGACCAACAGGGCTTCTAGCTTTCTGACCATGACATACATACATAGTTAGTAACCGAGGATAGAAGCGCCAACATCTGGTTTTCAAAGCCAGGGGGTTCAATGGCTACCCAGAGTCTCATCTGGTGTAATCACACAACTCTTCCCATAACTGAGCCCCAAAGCATCCTTCTTCAGGGTCAGAGGACATCACAACCTTCATGATCGATTGCCTAATTATGAAGTTACAAAGTAACAAAAGGTGTGGGGCTTTCTGAAAAACCCTGTTGGGTTCCACTTGAAGTCCATTAAGGGTCAGGAAAGATATTCAAATTCCCTAGGCATATTAAGGTGCAGGGAAGATCTTAACATTCCCTTATCATTACACCTTTCTATGAGTGGTGTTTAATTGTTAATTGGTGAGGATGGCTACATCCTTCTTCACAGAAGTTGCTTCCCTAGATGATGACTGTGAGAGACAGCAAGTCTGGAAGTAAGAACAGTAGTCTGAGGGTGGCTGCCACTTCCAGGGCTTCTCTACTTCTTAATGTTAATTGGCAAGCAGTTGTGGCTGGTTGGTAAGGAGGAAGATGGTCCCTCTCCACAAAGATTTTTTGATGATGGCTTTGACTAGTGGGTTTGTGGGACACTGATATTCCCAAGGATTTTGTGCTTCAAGTCCTATGAGGTCTTGGTCCAGACTGAAGGGGAAATTGTGGTGAAGGTGATAGGGGTGGTTTGCCTTGCACATGTTTTCTCCTGTCCATTCCTCAAGATGTCTTTCTATTTCTGCTCTCCTGGCTTGTCTATACTGTTTGTCAAATTCAACAGATTTGTTTGGAACACAAAATCAGATTTTGAGAGATTGAGGAGTGAGTGGAAGGAAAGTGAAGACAATTGGCATAGACTTCTTTTAGACTAAACATTTATGAGCAAATTAGAAGAGAGAAGAGAGACCTTCCATGGCTTTGTACCAGCTGTTTACACTGTCTAGAGTGCAATATGTTCTCACTCCTACCTTTTAGAATTCTCTCCTTCCTTCAAAATCAGCTCATGTGATATTTTCTGCAGCAACTATATAATGGCCCCTGAAGGTGCTCATGATGCTCTCCTTCCTCCTAAAATCATCATGTATAATTTTTACATTCCCAATGGAATAGAAATTCCTTGAAGGAAGAAACTTTGTATTGTTCTTCTGTGGCCCTAGCAGATAGCACAGTAACTTCTATATGGTAGGTTACTGGACTGGATTGGATGAAGGATATAACTTGAGAGTGGAAGGATCAAAAGATTATTTGGTTAAGGTAGGGAGGAGGACAGGAGGGCATGGCATGGCTCAGAGTATGTGGAAGAAAGGCTAGGGAAATCTAAATATGTTTATAGACCTAGGAAAAGGAGGTAGTAAAAACACAACATTGAAAGTACAAGTTATGGGGTGGCTAGGTGGTGCAGTGAATAGAGCACCGGCCCTGGAGTCAGGAGGAGCTGAGTTCAAATCCTGCTTCAGACACTTAAACACTCACTAGCTGTGTGACCTTGGGCAAGCCTCTTAACACAAACTGCCCTGCTGCCCCCCCTCCAAAAAGCAAAATTTTTTTAAAAAGTACAAGATAGGAGTTGAAGGAAGTGGAAAGTTAAACCTTGAGAATGATGAGGCCTATCTCATTGTCAGTTATTCAAGCAAAGGAAAGAAGAATGAGTGAAGACATAATGTTTTGAGATATAACTGAAGATATGAGATTGGTTTCATGATGGCTGACCTCTGTCTTCACACTTATAAATAAGTTGAGGTGTCCTAAGCAGAAGGAATCTGGAGGTGAAATGAGTTGGTAGAAGATATGGAATAACTTTTGGAATGATCAGTGTCATAATTTGAAAGGAAATCAAAGATGAAAGTACTGCCATTTGCTGACAAGGACAAAGTATAAGTCATAAAGATATAGTGAAGCTAGTCAGTACAATTTTATATATCTTCTAGAAGTAGAGTTTGTGGAATAGGGGTGGGAAAAAGGTTATAATGCAACCCCAGATCCGGGAATTATTGGGACAGGAACTGTAAAATAAAAATGTAGTACAGTGCCTTGCTGACACAACTTACAATGGGGGTAAAGAATCAACATAGAGAGCTAAAATTGGAAGAACAATGAGAGAGAGTGGTAATGGTAAACAGGTAATGAACAATTTTAGAAGAAATGAGAGTGTGAAAGAGGTAGAGAGATATGAAATTTTGATCAGGCAGAGGTATTTCATAAATTGGAATGTTAGAAATGTGGTAGTCTGCGGTGAGGGTGAACTTTAAGTATGGATACAACTGTTTGTGTGTTGGTAATGAAAGACAAAGGAACTGAGGTAAGTGATTGGTGGGGGAGGGTTACTCTAGGTGTAATGGCAAGCAAAGTAATATTTTGCTCCTTCTTTCAGCTGTTCAAGTACCTTTGATCCTTGCCTTTGATTATGTTGTGTCTTTCTTGGAAACATTGTATTGCCTGTAATTGGCCTAAGGGAGTTTGAAAATCTTCCCTGCCCTCAATAAGCCTAATATCATCACATGGAGCCTACAGCCAGAGGAGTTTGATGAAAGAGTGGAACAGGAAGGGTGGAACAAAAAGGAGCAGAGAAGATAAAAGCTTGAGCATGAGCTTGGATTAAGCAACACTGAAAGAGAAAATGCTTGGAGTTTCTACCATTTGTTTGTTGTTCTGTATTTTGTACTGTGTTGGTGTTACTTTGTCAGACAGAAATAAGTTTGAAAATGACGGTAGGGAGGAAGAAGTATACTAATTCACCCTCTTAACCTTATTTTTCAGGGAACATGAAAAAAAACAAAACAAAACAAAACAAAACAGTAGGTATTACTGAACAGGATAGAGTGGGGTAGTAGTCCAGTTCCCAACAATTAATTGAAGGCTTAGCAGTGATAGGCCCATAGAAAGTTCTTCTCCTCCCTCCTTTAATGGTCAAGTTCCCATCATGCTTTAGACAGACCCTCCTAGCTGGATATTAACTAGGCCTCGGCACTCTTGAGTGAAATTCCTTCTCCAATCTGACCCTTTGGCTCACACTTTGTTTCCAACTATTGCTCCATGTCCCTCTTTACTCTATGGATAGATGTCGAGATTCAGACTGCCTAGATGAATAGGGAATCATTAACTACAAATCTTCCAGTAAGATGATAGATCATCAGACCTTACTATCAACCCTGCCACTGAACCCTAAGGATCACTGAAACTGCACTGAACTTCCAATATTTGTTGTCTCCTCTCATCAGAATGTGAGTTCCTTGGATAGTCTCACTTCCTTATTTATACAACTAATTTGAATGTTTAGCACAATAAATATTTATTCATTCATTTACTAGAAACTGAGATTATAGTTAGAAGGAATTTTAAATAAGGAGTAGTGGGACTAGTCTGGATAGGAATAGAAATCATGGACATATGTAGAAGTTCAAGAGGATTTTCTCCTAGGCATACAATGGTACTGAATGACTAGGATCAGAGGATTGAGAGATTGGGAGGTGACATTCTTACACTGGGGTTGGAATAAGATCTTGGTAAGCAGAAGCATGTAAAATAAATGAGCCACAGGTTCTCAGGTATAATATTTATAATGCAGATTTCATAAGTTCCATCTTCCAGGTCAATCCTAAAGACGTAGCTACAACAGGAACCAAAAAGGAGGTAGAGTTGAAAGGAAGTTTTCATAGAATTCAGCTCCCAAATGAATTGTACAGATGATTCTGATTTATGATGCCTTTTTGGGTCTTCTTGTAATTTATAATCCCCTTCTTCCTTTCCACATAGTTGAATATTTGCTCATATTTTTGTTGCAGAGATCATTGTTATAGAAATAGTTTCTATCTTAACGTTTCAGTAGACCAATTTTAACTCACTGAAGTGGGCACACCACTTGGGGGTTCAGAGCACAATCCATCCATACCTTATTTGTATCATGACTGTCCATGAATTCCTATAATCTTCTTTTGTGATTCATATAGGATGTTTTTGATTAGGATTAGGAGGTTCTTAACCTAGGGTATGTGTTATTATATTTTTGTAAAACTATATTAATGATTACAGTTCAATATAATTTATCACTTTTGTGGTCTAATGTTGGTTTATACTTTTGATTTTCAATCTTATTCCAAGGAGGGTTCTATAGGTTTCACAGGACAACCAAAGGGGTCTATAATGCAAAAAAAAAAAGGTTAAAAACTTATGGTCTAAGGGGCGGCTAGGTGGCTCAGTGAATAGAGCACCAGCCCTGGAGTCAGGAGGACCAGAGTTCAAGTCTGGCCTCAGATACTGAACACAACAACTAACCATTTGACCTTGGCCAAGTTGCTTAACCCCAATTGCCCTCCCAAAAAGCAAAAAAAAAAAAAAAAAACCCAAAGCCAAAAAAAAAAAACAAAACTTATGGTCTAGGCTTTTCAACATTACATAGGATCTAATGCAGCATTTAGATTACTGACCTCTTATGCCTTGCTTTCACCGTATGCATTCCTGATATCACTTTCCAATTATTCATTTCCTGCATGATATATTTTATGATTCTTCTTGCATTTAAATATATTGGCAATGGGTTGTGACAGTTTTATGCATGCTGTATTTTTCTCCAGTGCCCTCCAGATTCACCTACACATTTAAAAACTTAGGTAATTATGGTATTCTACTGTTCAGAACCACACTGAAAGAATAAATTTTTTGGTCAGATATTTGTGTTTGTCTCAAGAAGTAGTTTAGAGTGGGCAGCTAGGTGGCATAGTAAATAGAGCACCAGCTCTGGAGTCAAATTCAGCATCAGACACTTACTACTTATTAGCTTTGTGACCTTGAACAAGTCACTTAACCCCAATTGTCCTGCCCTTCCTCCTCCCAAAAGACAAAAAAAAGAAGTACTTTAGAATCATTTAAAGTGCTAAATTCTGATCCCATGTCATCATCCATCTCTTCTTTGGCAACAGTCAAATATATACTGATGGAGTTGCTCTAATAGGCTATCTTTTAGCACAATTCCTAGTACATAGTAGGTGCTTAATAAATGTTTATTGACTGTCCACCTAATCATTTAATATCTGAATAATAAACAGCTATCAACCGCTTGGTTATTCCTACATGGCTCCCTAGATTAAATTCTCTCTTCAATGGCTATATGTCCAATTAATTGAGATATTTTATTTACAGAACAATTGGTGAATTACACCAGAGAATTGTGTGAAATTGAATGAATACCTATTTAATTTCAACTTGTGCTCTTCAGGTAATCTCCTTTCCAACATAACAAGGAATGCCTTAACAACCAATTAGTATGAATAAAACATCCCTCAAAATAGGTGGCCTAGTAATGTTATCCACTTTCAGTTGTCTTTGTTTTCAGCCTCTTAACACTATTACTCATAGAAAAGGATTATAATTTACTAAATCAATATTCATGAATAAGAATTATGAAATAATGTTTATTATTGACTAGTGTTCATTATTTATGGATTGCCTACTTCAAAACAAAAACAAAACAAAAAAAGTCTTGTTTCTGGATTTTTTTTTCCAAACATGTGCTAAAGACGATTTTAATTTTATTAAAAGAACGTTCTTAGGAAACAGAGTAGTTTAAATGAGTCATGCAATTTTGAATTGGAAAAGGCCTTGAAGATAATTTAAACAACTCCCCTGAAACTTGTGGATAAGAAAATTACACCCCCAAAATTCTTAAGTGATTTTCTCAATGACACCCAATCAGTAAACAACAGAACTGTAATTCCTAATCAAGTCCTCTGACTCTGAATCCAATGCTCATCCACCCCAACCAAGTTTCGTCTCATCAAGTGGATATTGAGGTAATACTAGAACCTTTTTGTTACCAGTTATACTGAAGTAGTCCAACACATTATAACAGTCTAATCTAAAGTGAAAATATCTCAGTACATTAGAAACATAGATAATATGTGAATGAAGAATCTAGCATGAGTATTTCTTAGTTATTTGGGAGGTTAGAGGGGTAAATAGTCTAAAAATTTTACTGAACCTGTTGGGTATCTAGGGATCAAGCTGAGTATTTGTTCAGTGTGTTACTATTAATAAAGAGGACATTATTCTGTATAATACATAAAATTGAATGCTATATTCAGCTCTGGATAATTCACAGAGAAACTATAGAAATAACTAACAGATTGAGAGAGAGATAAGATTTATGGACCTAAGCAAAAGGAATTGGTTTATTACACTGGAGGAGCAAAGTTTAATAAGGTAAAACTTTCTAGTCAGTTTTCTGGAGTCAATAAAATGCTCTTTGGGGAAGTTCACTGAATTGATTTTTCACTCTTCATGTTAGTCCAGTGTTTAATTTTTAAACATTAATTATCACTTTTTAAAGCTAGACTCCTTCAAAAAGTAAAACTATTTTTCTCTTATAAACTTGTATATTGTTTCATTTGTATCTCTCATGAACTCAGTGTCCTTGATTTTGGATCAGTACAAGAAGCAGTCTGATATGTCTTTAACAAAGAATTAGGAAGACCTGAATTCCAATTCCATTTCTGATATCAGATGTGTTGGACAAGATAGTTAAGCTTTATATAGCTCATTTAACTCCCACACTTATCCACTGTCATAGACTAATCAAGAATATGTTGATAGCAGTAGTTACCTAGCATGTTAATTAACACTTCTATGTGTATATTATCTCCCTTGTCACTATTATTTATCACTATATTTTCATTGCGATATTGCCTTGCACATAGTATGTTCTGGGTAAATATTTTCAGATGTAAAAATGATCTGCTGGTTGATTGAATAAATTTTATTTTGTGTACTTGCCTGAATAGGTTCCATTTATCATTTTGAAGATAATCAAGCATTTGAACTTGTGAGTGTATGTGTATGGAATAAAATCCTAGACTATATGTCAAAGTACTTTCATTGATATTATTATTATTATTATTATTATTATTGTTAATATTAATTATTTTGCCTTTTGGGAGGGCAATTGGGGTTAAGTAATTTGCCCAAAGTCACACGGCTAGGTTTTTGTTTGTCTGCGTGTTAAGTGTCTGAGGATGGTTCCAAACTCAGGTCCTTCTGACTCCAGGGCTGACTCATTGCACCACCTAGCTTCCCCTATTGATATTATTTTCATTTATTGATATCCTGGATTGGGCATAAGAAACAGAAAGTGTCTGTGTCATATATTCTTTTATTTTTTATTTTTTTAATTTATTTTTTAAAACATGCTTTATTAAATTCTGTTTTACATCATTCATTTCCGCCAGATTTTGAGTTGCAATCATTTTCCCCCCATTATTCCCCTACCCAACCTCCCAGAATAGCAGTCCCACAGGATATCGCTTCCTCCAATCTGCTCTCTCCCATACCTTCTCCCATACCCCCATTGACTTTTCCATTAGAGGAAGATGAATCTTTGTGTCCCAATGCCTACACATCTTATCTCCCAATTATAGGCAAAAGAGTATTAATAATAGTATATATATATATATATATATATATATATATATATATATATATATATATTTGAAACATTTAATGTTAAGACCTGGAATTTCAGATCCATT
>WOXC01004041.1:600000-772500 GCA_011680675.1 Gymnobelideus leadbeateri
GGGCCTCAGCCTTGCTTCACTTTTCTCATTACTCCTCTCTAAGGAATTTTCCCCCTTCCCCCTCCTTCTTCTGCAACTTTCAGTTCTTGATGTAACATTAATACCCAAGCCTCTGCCTATATGGCAGGCTCCTTTGTACTTGATATAAGGAGTTCCCACCTGCATGTGCCTTTCTTTTGTAATAAATCAAATTACTTCTCATGTCTTATGGAATTGCAACTTTTGTTTAACATGTCCAAATGAAGGACAGTGAGGCTCACACTACTCATGAAACTGTCACTGCATGAACTGGTGGAGGGTACACATATCACTTCACTAACAAAGTCATGGGTCCTCCAAGTACTGTAGCAATAGGGGCCTTTTCAGTACAACTTTTAGAATGCCCCAATATCAGTAGTTATGCAGCCCCATAATTTATATTGACTTTAAATCCCAGGGCCCAAAATATAGATTATTATAAACACGTGGAATAAAACAGGTGCCACACCATCTCTTTCCTTTAAAGAAAAAATTAAAGACACTGACTTTAAGATCTTTAAGGTTAGGAAGCATTTGTGGTATTTCGCACTCTGCTTCAAATAGTTGAATTATTAGCTGCAGGGCCGAGCCACTAAATTCTCCTTCCCCAATCAAATCCAGCTGGAAAATTGGGCAAAAAGCAGGAATCTCTTTAAATATTTCCTAAATTATCTTTAAGTGGAGCTATTCCCTTGCAATCTGACTTGTGTCTTCACTGTTCTGAAACTACTCCTTTCCAAAGTCACTAACAACTTCCTTATGACCAAAGACTTTTTTTCAATTCTTTCCCTTGATCTTTCTTCATCATTTGATGACATTAATTAGCACCTCATTTTTAATCTTTAATTTTATTGACATTTTTATGCCATCTATTCTTTTCCCATTATGTCCTTCCCCTACTCAGTGAACTACCCCCATAACCAAAAAAGTAAAGTTCAGCCAATATATCAACTGAATATGACAGTATATGCAACATTCCACACCCATAATCCCCCACCTCTGCAATAAAGAGAGGGAGGTACATTTTTTCATATTCAGGGACAATGCTGTTCGTTTGAATTGCACAATTTTGAAGGGGTTTTTTTGGTTGTTCTTTCCATTTACATTGTTGGAATCGTTGTATATATTGTTACCTAGGTTCTCCTTACTTTACTTTTCATGTGTTCATATGTCTTTGCATATTTTTCTGAATTCCATAATTCCTTATGGAGCAGTAATATTACTTTATGTTTATGGATCATGACTCTTTAGCCATTCTCCAATGATTTAAATCTTCTTCCTTGATCTCTTACCTCCTTTTTATGTCACGACACCCTACCCTAATTGTTCTGTCATTGTCCCCTTCCCAGTTCTGCTTTTATTTGCCGCTCCCTAAATGTGGGTACTCCCCATCAGGGCTTCACCCCGGAGCATTTTTTTTTCGTTCTCTACTGTCTCATCTGACAATCTTGTCCATTCTTATGAATTTAACTGTCACATCTATGCATGTATGTCATAGGGACACACATATATGTTTATGTATATATCTATGTGTGTGCATTGCTAGGCTTATATGTGTATATGTATGTATATATAGAAGTGTGATCATTTAGTTTAGGTGAGAAGATACATACACACATATACACATATATACTATATACACATACATGCATATTTCTCCTCCCCCAACTCTATTCTCTCTGTCTTTATATGTGTGTATATACACACATATACATGTACACTATGTGTTCACACATGGTCTGGTACATGTAAACACACACCTAGAGATATATACGTGTGTGCATGCATAGACATGTGTTCATATACATACATACATATACACACACATGCAGCTAGGTGGGCACAGTGGATAGAGTGCCAGGCAGTTCAAATGTGACCTTAGGTAGCTGTGTGACTCTGGGCAAGTCACTTAACCCTGTTTGCTTTAGTTTCCTCATTCGTAAAATGAGTGGGAGAAGAAAACCCCAAATGGGATCACAAAGCATCAGACATGCCTGAACAACAACAAAAACAACATACATGTGCACATATGTATATGTGTGTACATACAAATAAACCTATATCTCCCCCAAACGACACTATACCATTCCCGTTTCCCTGCTGCACACCTGCTATCACCTCAACCTACCTTTCCAGGAATATTGTTTCTCTTTCAGCCATACCAGAATATTTACATTTCCCTAAACTCTTTCCATTATTTTCCATTTTGATACCTTTTGCTCATTCTTATCCTCCATGTCTGGAATGTCTCTAATCTTTTGAAATCCTTTCATTCCTTCAAGTCGTGTATCAGGTGTTATCTTTTCCATGAAATGTACCTTAGCCCTCCATGCTGTGATCTATAATCTTTTCAATCTCACATCTTTTGTATCATTTCATATGAACCTCTCCAATTTTTTTCTAAATTTTCAGTTCATTAAAAAAAGCATTTCATGGGCAGCTAGATGGCACAGTGAATAGAGCACCAGCCCTGGAGTCAGGAGGACCTGAGTTCAAATCCAGCTTTGGACTCCTACACACATACTAGCTGTGTGACCTTGGGTGAGTCACTTAACCCCAATTGCCCTGCCTTCTTCACTCCAAAAAGACCAAAAAAAAATAAAAAATAAAAGGCATTTTCTCTTCCTCCCATTGGGGAAGGGACCAGAAACCCTTGTATCAAATATGCAGTCATGCAAAACAAATTCTCACATTGTCCTTGGCTAAAAGTCCATGTCTCATTCTCCATAGTGAGTCTGGCACCTCTCTGTCAGGAGGTGGGCAGCATTCTTCATCACTGATCCTCTGAAATTGTGGTTGGTCAGTGCATTGATCAGAGTTCTTAAGTCTTTCAACATCATTCATTTTATGATGTTCTTATATAAATTGTTTTCCTGCTTCTCCTCACTTCTCTCCTATTTGCTTATAATGTTATTATTTTATAACCTTACCCCATGTTTTATGATGAAATGAGCAGTAGACTTGTAGTTAGAAGACCTGAGTTTGAATTCCAGATTTTGATATTAAGAGGTCTTGAGCAAATCATTTAACCTCACTGAATCTTAGGGGCCTTATCTGAAAAAATGAGAATAATCATACTTTTATTGTCTATTTCAGAGGGTTCTTGTAAAGAAAGTACTTTGTGCTATATACATATAAATTGTTATTATTATAGAGCCTTCATTGAAGTCAGAAAGAGCTGTGTTCAGATGCTGCCTCTCCCTTCTTGAAAGCCATCTCATATGACATTCTTAGTGACCTCAGTAATTCCTCAACATTATAATTTACAGAGAATTACAGACATACTATTCCATCCCTCCCCCTTCTATGCCTTTGGCTAGGCTGTCCACCTTGCCTGCAGTGTTCCTATAAAATTCCAACCAGTGAAAAAGACCTTTTCTGACAACCCCCTGTAAAGCCAAGCACAAGCAGCTTTCCAGAGGGCTGCTGCTATGAACAGCTTTCAAGGTTCTGATTACATAGTATAGTGAACTCTCTATTTATTCAATAACAAATCAGAGCAAAATATTCACAGAAAATCAAGGTACAGCATTCAGAATGTTACAACTTATCAAAGAAAATCAAAACATAGCATTCACCATGTCACAACTCAACAACTTATCACTAAAATGGCCACATCATTTTTACCAAAGTAGTCACATAATTTTCAACAAAGTACAATGACTTAATAACTCAATCATTCAATCATTCTTTTTTTTTTTTTTAAAGCAATTGGGGTTAAGTAACTTGCTCAAGGCTACACGGCTAGTCATTATTTATGCGTGGGTGCTCATTTTCTGAGGCCGGATCTGATCTCGGGTCATCCCAACTCCGAGGCCGATGCTCTTACTCACTGCGCCACCTAGCCGCCCCTTTAGGGCCATTGGGGTTAAGTAACTTGCCCAAGGTTACACGGCTAGGTTTTTGTTTGTATGAATTAAGTGTCGGAGGCTCTATTCACTGCGCCACCTAGCCGCCCCTTCATTCAATCATTCTTAAGGAGGCTTGCCAACTTAAGGGACACATAAATATATGTGTGTGTGTGTGTGTGTGTGTGTGTGTGTGTGTGTGTGTGTGTGTGCACACACACATATATACTCCTAACCTACTTGAAGATGCAGATGGGCAGTCCACAGGCATTACAATGCACATGTTTTTAGACTTTTCCAATATATCATCGCTTGTACTGACTTTTTTTTTTGGAGGGGGGGAAGGCAAGGCAATTGAGGTTAAGTGACTTGCCCAAGATCACATATACAGTTAAGTGTCAAGTGTCTGAGGCCAGATTTGAACTCAGGTCCTCCTGACTCCAGGGCCAGTGCTACATTCACTGCACCACCTAGCTGCCCCTTTTTTTCTCTCTCTCTAAAAAAATACTGTCATATGAGATGGCTTTCAAGAAGGGAGAGGGAAGATACACGGAATATTACAGTGATGTAAGAAACAAATCAATAAAAAAATCTATTTTAAAAAACAAACATACAAGTATTACTTAAGAGAAAGCCTGAATTTGGAGTCAGAAGTCAGAAGTTAAGAGGCAGAATGGAGTAATGGACAAAGTACTAGACTTGGAATCAGGAAAACCTGGATTTATATGGTGACTCAACCACTTACTAACTGTGTGACCTTAGGAAAGTCATTTAACATCTCTATGCCTCAATTTCCTCATCTTTAAAATGATGAACTTGAACTCAGTGGTCTCTAAGGTATCTCCCTAAATCCCACTCATCCAGGCTGGTTGGACCCCGGAGGGTGACTGACAACCAACCAGCAATAACCCTGAAGGGCTGTGGCCTCCAATAGATTGGGAATATCCAGTGTGCATCTCTACAGACTGCCTTTTCTTTTTTTTTTTTTTTTTACACTTTTTAAAATTAAAATTAATTTTTTTAATCAATGAATTTTTTCCCCTCTTCATCCCACTTCCTCCTCCTCCCCCTCCCCACATTAAGAAAGAAAGAAAAATAAACCCCGTCACAAACACATGTAGTCAAACAAAGCAAATTCCCACATTGGGCTGGTCCAAAAAATAAACATCTCAATCTGTTACCTGAGTCCATCGCCTCTTTTTAAAAAACTTTCCCCAAAAGTATTATTAATTAATTAATTAATTAATTTTTACTTTTTGGAGGGGGGAAGGCAGGGCAATTGGAGTTAAGTGACTTGCCCAAGGTCACACAGCTAGCAAGTGTTTAAGTGTCTGAGATCAGATTTGAACTCAGGTCCTCCTGACTCCAGGGCTGGTGCTCTATTCACTGTACCACCTAGTTGCCCCCTATTATTTATTTATTATTAACATTATTTTTAATCTTGTGTTCCAAATATTCTCTCTTCTTCCTGTCCCTCTCCCACCCACTGAGAAGGCAAGAAATGTGATTCTATCACCTCTTTGTCAGGAGGTGGATAGCATGTTTCATCATGAGTCCTCTGGAATCATGGTTGGTCAATGTATTGATCAGTGTTTCTATGGTTTTCAAACTTATTTGTCTTTATTATATTGTTGCTATTGTATAGATTGTTTTCCTGGTTCTGCTCATTTCACTTTGCATCAGATCTTACAAGTCTTCCTAGGTTTCTATGAAATCATTCCTTTAACCATTTCTTACAGCCCAATAACATTCCATCATATTCATGTACCATAACTTGTTCAGCCATTCCCCAATTGATGGGCACCCCCCTCAGATTCCAATTCTTTGCTTCCACAAAAAAAAAAACTGCTATGTTTTTGTACATAAGGGTCCTTTTCTTCCTTCTTTGATCTCTTTGGGGTATAGACCTGATAGTGGTAATACTTGGTCAAAGGGTATGGACAGTTTGATATCTTTTGGGGAATAGTTCCAAACTGCTTTCCAGAATGGCTGGTCTAGTCCACAGCTCCACCACCAGCACATTAATGTATCGTTTTCAAACAGTCCCTCCAACACCTGTCATTTCCTTATTTTATTAAGTTTACTAATCTAATGAGCATGATATGGAAACTCAGAGTTGTATTAATTTGTATCTCTGTAATTATTAGTGATTTAAAGCATTTTTAGAGCATATTTTCATATGACTATTGTTAGCTTAGATTTTTGTCCTCTGAAAACTGCTTGTTCATATCCTCATATCCATTGGAGAATGGCTCTTATTCTTATAAATTTTAATTAATTTCCTAATTTTATATAATTACATTTTGATGGAATCCTAATAAAGCTGCCCCCAGCCCCAATATTCTAACTTCTTTATGGGCCTCACTGAACAATGGGCATTCCCTGATTTAACCACACAATCTGGCTTTAACCACACTAAAGACCTGCCCCCCAGATTCAATATAGCCACTGCCCCTACCTAGCCACTTTGCCACCCCCTCACCCTAGTCCAATTCAATATCCTAACTTCCTCATATATGCCTCACTGCTCACCAGAACAAGTGTGTCCATGAACTCATATTTCTCACAGAAATAACAGGTGTGTCTACGTGATGGGATCCCAGCCACTGCCTCTAACTAACCACTACCCCCAGACTGATTGCTTATACTTCCCATGGAAATAATAGGTGTGTTGATGCACTCAACCACCACCACATCCATCTAATATCAGATAGGACCATAGTAGCCAGCTAATCAGAAAGTATCAGCACCAGGAAGCCTGAGCAGGATATGGACCCCAAAACAATAGAAGGGACTTTCCCTAAGTAGGCACCTGTATAGTAATAGCAAAAGCTGTCCTTTAGGTGAACTCATGAGGTAGAGAGGCTTATCATAATATTATCATATATACAAGCCCTCACAATGGGTTTTTCTTTATGCATTGTGGGTAATCACATATGCAATACTACTGAGGCTGAGACCCCTCCCCCATTACCTAATCCATTAGCAAACCCCTCCTGCCTTTTTAATATTCGTAATTTCTGTTGTGTAATCAGCATCATTGCACTATAAAATTGCTTGTCTTGTCTTTGGAGGTGTCTTTTCAGTAAATACCTATGCTTGGATTACAGGCGGTCTGACCCTGAATTCTTTGAGACAGTTCCACCACAACACATATTACCATCTGAGATCCCCTCTTATCATAACATCATTTGATCATGAACTATTCCCTTTACACTCCCAATTTCAATTAACTAGTTAACAGCAATTAGCTTTTATAAAGAATCTTTGCTAAGAAGGTATATCAAGGACAGAAGTTATAAAAACACCCGCCAGACAAGAGGGCCTCTCTCCTCTCTAAACAGTCCCTACAGAGAAGAGGCTCAAGCTTAAAGGGGCTAGTACAAAGCACCCACCCCCAAACAGAGGGAGCACTCTGCTTCTGTACACACACAAGGTTGGGGTGGGGCTCAGGGTTCAAACTGAGGGATACTATTTGGTCATCAAGTCCTTTTCTCCCTTCATGGAGTCCCTGTCAAGTTCATTTCTGGGAGTGGCATGGCCAATGAATGAGTCTTCTTAGGTTGGATGGGCTTTCTCCTTTTAGGACATGGTATCTTAGATACTAGATGCAGACTGCTGAGACTTCCAGCTCTGCTTGCTAAAGTGATCTCTCCAAGGCCACAAGGTTTTAACCTAATTTATTTCATTTCCAGATACTCATTTGCCTAAGATTGGAGAAGAAAAACAGCAAAAATAGGCAGCATGTACTCAGGAACATATGGCAATTACTCTTACCTAGGAGGCTCATAGCAGTTCTTCCTCACTCAGAAGTCTCTAGGGAAAAGAGGGCCTAGGGAAGAGCGTATGAATTTTTTTATATGGTAACTAAGTTCTGACTCTGAAGAAAATGAGAAAACTTCCTAGAATGTCATTCACTGATAGCTGAACAAAGGCTCCCTAAAATTCAACAAGATGGATTGAGACCAAACAGGGAATATTGCACATACAGATATACAGATATAACCCACCTGAAAGGGATATGTGCTCACTCTCTAAATGTGCGGGGGCCCTCATTGGCCATTATCCTGCTACATCTGTACTACCTTCTTCACAGGTATATGAGAAAAAAAAATTTTGTAAACCACAGAGCAATATATAAATGTGAGTTGTTATTCATTCCTAAGGCAAAGGGGAAACTGATTTTCTGAGATTTGTGAGAAGATAAGGGAGGAGGTGAAAATTGTGGGTATCAGGATACTGCTTATGTGTATTGCTTAAAAGAAAATATACAACCTAGAGGAAAGAACAATATAAATGCCTGCCTGCTATTTTGTAAATTGATCCTCACTCTACCCTCAAGTCCTGTAGCGGCAAGCACCCCAACATCCCTAGGGTGGCTGCCAACACAGGTTCTTAGATCTGCTTTTCTAAAGGAAAGCAACTCAAAATGGATTAACAAACTTACTTTAATCAATCAAACATATATCATTTACCTAGTTCAGGGGCAAAAGATCAGCACCCTGAACTTCAAAGCATACAGACAGAACTTACAAGACAGAGAAACAAACAGATCAAGCAGACAGGCTTCCAAACTGTCCAACCATTACACATCAATACCAAATCACAGTTACCAGAGAGGGAAGCGTCAACATCTGGGCTTTCAAAGCTGGGAGGTTCTCAATGGCTTCCCAGAGTCTCATCTGGTTAAATCACACAACACTTCCCAAAGTGAGCCCCAAAACAAAACCTCACATCAGGGTATATATAGCCTTCTCCTGGCTCAGAGAATGTCACAACCCTCTTGACCCACTGCCCAATCACACAGCATCAAGATGTAGGCATTCCTGAAAACCAAGCCTCCTGCCACAGGCTCCATGTGACCACATTCAGTCTATTAGGAGGCAGAGTATATTTTCAAATCAAGGAAGGTTCTCAGAGTCTCTTAAGCCCAGTAAAGGGCCTAGGGGCAGGGAAGATCTTTAAATTTGCATTTCCATTACAAGTCCCTAGGAGGAATGTAGACTCTGGGGACCTCTTCCACCTTCATTTCTCTTTGATCCAAAGTACAGGGAAAGGAGTACTGGATTTGGAGTCAGAAGTCACTTAGAATCAGTTTCCTCATACATAAAATGAAGAGTTTGGGTTCCATGACCTGTGAAGTCCCTCCTATATACTTCTATTCCTTGGGTTCAGATTTCAGTTCTGCCACTTGGGGGACCTTAGACATATCACTGATTCTCTCTTTGCCTCAGTTTCCTCAACTACACATGAGGAAACAGGCTCAGAGAGACTGTGATTTGGATGAATTTGTGAGCTAGAATTTAACTCATATCACCTGGTTTCAATTCTATTGCCTTTTTCACTTTCTACTATACATACATTCGTGTGCAGAATTAACCCCTAGGGAAAAGTTTTTCAATCTTTACATCCACTACCACAAGAAAGAATCTAATTAGAATCCTTTTAGGTGCTGGAATGAATTGGTGTTTGGAACAAGAACTTAAGATTCCGAATCATATTCCTAATGTCATTCCTGACTCACTGACTTCAGACACAATTTCTCCCTGTGCCCTGTTCTATACCACCCACCCCCCTTTCCAGATGATGTGAGAGGTATTGCATTGACTCTTTCTTAAAGATACAAGACGCTCAAAATAAGAAGTCTCATAGATGTCTATTATGAAATACAATTTCCAGGATATTTCTATTAATACAATTACATAATATATTTGTCCTAAGGAAATTTTAATTAACCAAATAATTCTTCCTACAATCTTATCAATGTGAGAGACAAACATTCCTATTTCTGTTGCAGATATGAGGGAAGTGAAGCATGAAAGCAAAATGAGTCATCTAAGACTTCAGAAGAAATACAATTTTGGAACAGAAATTGGGAATAGTAGATGAGGAAGGGAGGAGTTGGAAGAAATAGGAGCTGCTTAAATAGGCCGTTTCAACATCATCTTCATTCTGTCATCATTTCTGTTGCTGGATAGAATCACACTCAAATGGTGGTTTTATTCTAAGGCAGGATCATAGATCCAGAGTTGGAAGGGACCTTAGAAGCTATCTAGTACAAGCCCTGCGTTTCCTCGGAGGAAAGAGGGGCCCAGGGAGACTTAGGGACTTACCCAAGATCACACAGATAATAAACATCAGGGAGTGAATTTGAATTCAGGTCTTCTGACTCTATATCTATTAAACAAGGAAGAAGCTGGTAAAGTGTAGAGTACTATAGTTAGAGTCAGAGGAACTGGGTTAGAATCCTGGCTCTGCCACAACCACCTGTATGACCCTGAGCAAGTCACTTAACTTCTATAAAATGAGGAGGCTAGATTAGTTGACTTTTAAGGTGTCTCTCATTTCTGAATCTGTGATTTTATTGTAGCACAGGCTCTGGAGCTACTATCGCAACTTCCATTCACACTGGCAGTTTCTAACAAACCCTAAGGATCTGAATGTGATTTTCTATTACTATTACTCACAAGCCCCCATCAGGGTATTTCCCTGTGTGATTAACAATTCACATCAATTATATAGCTAGACTAAATTAGCTTTTAGTTAGGTGTACTTACTAAGTGGTATAGTACTAACAATTGGTACAAAATACACCCCCCCTCCCATATCTATGACATCTCCTCCCACAAGTACATTCAGAGTCCAGGGGATAATGAGGTAAAGGGGTAAATTCACAGATCCTGATCAATGGAATTCCTATTTATCCCTTCTTTATATGTAGCTAGTTGGTAAAGGAAATAAGATACTGAGCCTGGGATCGGGCTCAGTATCTTATGAGTTCAAATGAGTTCATATGAGTTCAAATCTGGCCTTGGATATTTACTAGCCATGTGTCAGTGGGCAAGTCACTTAACTTTTACTTGTTTCCTTAACTGTAATATAGAGATAATAATAGTACCTACCTTTCTGGAACCTTATGAGAATCAAATGAGGAAATCCAATGAGATAATATTTGTAAAGTGTTTCATACAGTGCCTGGTGCCAGGTGCCAGGTATAGGTGATTTGTAAAGGCTAGTTCCCTTCTCCTCTTCTTATAAAGATCATGGAGATCTAAAAGCATAGTATAACTTTGTTGAATCCTTGTTGAATCCTAAAACTACCTTTCCTTAGTACATCTAATTTGTCCTTAGCTCCCCAGGCAAGTACCTTTGTGAATCACTTTTGCTCTAGGGACACTGCTAGAATATTAATAAATCCAAATTTTCACTTTAAAATTTCACAGTCTAGGGCGGCTAGGTGGTGCAGTGAGCACCAGCCCTGGAGTCAGGAGGACTTGAGTTCAAATTGGGCCTCAGACACTTAACACAAAAACTAGCTATGTGACCTTAGGCAAATCACAACCCCAATTGCCCTCCAAAAAGCAAAAAAAAAAGTTCACAGTCTTCCTCTGAGCAAAGGAAAGAGGAGACAGAGGGTCCTCTAATCCCTCTCCATGCCCCTGCCCCTCACCAAGCAATTCCTTCTTACAACATGACTGGAATTGTTCTGTCTTGCATCAGCACTGTAATGCTGGAATGTGATTTGTCTATTGGTTTGCTAATTTAAGTCCCACAGGACTGATTGAATTTTCCTTTTTCTTTTTCTTTTTGGTGAGGCAATTGGGGTTAAGTGACTTGACCAAGGCCACACAGCTAGTAAGTGTCAGTGTCTGAGGCTGGATTTTAACTCAGGTCCTCCTGACTTCAGAGCCAATGTTCTATCCACTGTACCACCTAGCTTCCCCTTTCTCACCTAATTCCAATTCATTTCCTGTATAGTATTTTATTTTATCCAATATCTGGAAACATACTCCTTTCCAACTTTATTAACTAAATTATTCTCAATTAATTCAACAAATGTGTTCTCACGTGATAAAGATAACTGGGCATGCTATTGTTGTGTCATTTTGGTCATGCCCGACTCTTCATAACCCCATTTGGGGATTCTTCGGCAAATATACTGTAGTGGTTTACCAGTTCCTTTTCCAGCTCATTTTAAATGGATGAATACACTGAGACAAATGAGTAAACAGGGTTAAGTGACTTGCCCAGGGTCACACAGCTAGTAAGTATCTGAGGCCTGATTTGAACTCAGGTCCTCCTGACTCCAGGCCCAGTGCTCTGTCCACTGCACTTTAGCATCTTGCTGTAGTATGACTTGGGATGAGGTGATCCAATCAGCCGTCAGCTTACACTATTATAATAGTCATTCTGGCAGAACTTGAACTGGCTGCCCTGAGATGGGTCCTGTCACTAAAGATCCTTCAAGTTGCTTCTATTCTCAGCCTGGGAAGAGAAGAAGCTGTTCTGGGATCAGAACTGAAAGGCACAGTGTTCTACTACAGCAGGAGTAGCAATAGATGGAGGATATTTTTAGGAGATCAGCTGTAAGCCTTATATCTGCTGAAGCCTTTAACTTTTCCTGGATTGATGCTCAGCTTACCAAGAGAATCCAGCAGAGTGACTGAATCCTGGCTACTTGGAAAAACTGGGGGAACTATAGTGAATTTAATCCACTCTGTCTTTCATTTTATCATGTATACAATTGTGGCATGGTTCATACTAAGTGTTTTTCTGCTATTTTAGATTTTACTTACTGGTTATCTGCATTTAAAAAAAAATAATGGTTTAGCAGATAAAGATAAGGTCATTTTAAATGTATCCTGAGTTGATGTTTTTGCTTCAGAATGGTAAGAGATGGAGGAAACCTATGGATAACTGATTATACGAAATTCAGCTTTTTTAATAGTGGGAATAAATATGTTAACTTAGAATAAGCAGTCCATTTAAAAAAAAATTTGGAGAGGAGAAGGCAAGGCAGTGGGGTTAAGAGATACTAAACCTCTGTGCTGTTGAATAATGAACTGACTTCTTCCCATTGCCCAAGGAGAAACAACTAGCTAGGTGGTCAGAGTACTGGATTTGGTGTCAGGTCTTCCTGATACCAAATTTAGCCTTAGATGCAGTAGGTTGTGTGGCCCAAGGCAAGTCACTTAACCTCTGAATCAGTTTCTTGATTTGTAAAATAAAGATAATTGCAGCATGGCCTCTCAGGGCTGTTATAAGGATAAAATGAAATATTTCTAAAGCTCTTTTCAAAACCTAAAGCACGATGTAATGCTAACTATCATTATTGTACTGTAAGGTCCCAAGATGAAATTTCTTAGTGAACCATTTGTAGATGTAACAGGGGTCAGACAAGAGAAAACCAAAACTTGCTGAAGAATAGGGGAATAAGCCTGACCTAGGAGAAACTACATTTCCCATGATGCCCTGGGGCCCACAAGTTGGTCCTGATGGCAGGGGCAGAGACTCTAAATTCTCTGGGGACAATGTGCTGGTGGCAAAGGGATACAGTCACAGAGAAGTCGCTAAAAGGAGGAAGTCAAAGTCATATTATGTAACAGGGATGGCAAGAAGTCCTGATTCATTGAGCCAAGCAGAACAGGAGCTAAGGACTGACTAGACAATCAGGCTGTCAGTTAAGTTGCCAAGGGTGGAATGCCAAATCAGTGCAGGGGCTCAGCTTGTCTTTGTACAAGCTGACAGTTACGAGGAGGTAAGTCAGCTGGACTAGGCAGAATGCCAACGATGAAGCTACAGTAGAATGACAGCCTAGAGTTTTAAGTGACCAGACGTGAGCTGCCAGGTCCATGGTTACCAAGACATGCCATTTTCCACATTTAACAGTGGGAATCTGAAAGGGGGAAACTCCCCTGCAGGCTATGCCGGAGAAGAAGAGAAAAAGAATTCACGATTGTGGGAGTGGTTATTGAAGATGCTTCTAATTTTTTTTTTCATATTTTCTAGTTCAGTTAAACCCTTTGCTTAGTCTATGTTGCTGTTTACCTAGATTTCTGTGAACAAAGAATATCTAAATTCAAGTAGATTCTGAATAAAGAGATGCCATGTTCTTTCTGGAGGTCAGCTACTCTGCAATAACCTTTGACCTGTATTTGTGTATATCAGCACAGAATATAATAAACAAATAAATGTTTTTTATTGTGTAAATCGTTATTAATACTACTTATAATTCCCTTTATGATTATTTTCATGAATATGGAATATTAATTTAAAGTAATGGGTACAATTGTATAAATATTTAATGAATGAATGAATACATAAAAAAGCTTTTTTTAATAAGGACTTACTATGATTCAAGCACAGTGCTAAATTCTGGAGATACAAACACAAAAGCAAAGATAGTCCCTTCCCTCTAATAGGGAACTGTGGCCAAGGAGGAACACTTTGGTCCAGCAAGTTATTAGGATGAATGGTGAGTTAGCCATAGAGGAATAAAGTGACACACCCATCCAGGTTCATTGTTCAGAATTGCAGATGGCGGGGAGGAGAGGAAAAGGGTGGAGCAGAAGACAGTTAGCAAAGATCATAAAGGAGACAACAGGAAAGGAAGAAAAGTTGATCACCAAACAGGAGAGGCCCAGGGTGGAAGTTCCTCTTGTGGCACGGGGGTAGGGAACATGTGCTCTCAAGGTCCTCAGGTGCAGTCTTTTGACTGAATCCAAGTTTTACAGAACAAATCCTTTTATTAAGGGGCTTTGTTCTGTTAAGTTTGGATTCAGTAAAAGGTCCTCACTTGAGGACCTAGAGGGCCACATTCGGCCTCCAGTCTGCAGGTTCCCCACCCCTGCTAGCACATGTCTCTGGTGTAGGAGGCTAGCAAGGAAGTTATGAAGGAGGTGGCCTATTTAAACAATTAAATATTAAATAGATAATTATTATGTTAACCAATGTTAAATGCAGCATCATTCATTATAACATAATTTAGATCAAGAACATTTATTAAACACCTACCCTGAACATATCAGGGAAAACTGTGCAAGCTCCTTAGGATGAGAAAAAAAGAAACAGTTCCCTGTTCTCAAGGGGACTACATCCTCACAGGGAAATAAATGTGCCTAATAGAACCTGGCAAGTGCAAGTGGTGCCATGTCTAGAGTGCCAGGCCTGGTGTCAGAAAGACTGAGTTCAAATCTAGTCTCAGATAACTTACTAGCTGTGTGTCCCAGGGCAAGTAATTTAATTCTGCTTGCCTCAGTTTCCTCATTTGTAAAACAAGCTGGAGAAGGGAATGGCAAACCACTCCATCATCTTTGCCAAGAAAACCCCAAATGGGGTCATAAAGAGTCAGCCACAAATGAAGAAGAATAAAAAGTGATAAAAGCAAAGGAGAGGACAAGATTCTCTTTAAATATTTGACAAGGGGGTGGGTGTGGGTAATTATGGAACACTACAATACTCTAGTCATGTCCCACACAGGCAATAGTAAGCCTGGGGAATCTAGTCTAGTTTACATGATTCTTACTTGTTTCCATTTCTCTGCTTCTTTTTCTCTCTTTGGGGAATCAAGTGCCCTAGCAACGTTTTGACGTTCAGCTACCTGAGAACAACTGGGTTTAGATTCTCTGTGCCAGCTCAACCACAGCACCCAATGTCTAAAATGACCTGCCAAGCTTCTGGCCCACAGTTTTCCTTCTAAGGGAGATACGCTCTTTTTGGACCTCAGTGCTTCCTCTGGATTTTTCCTGTTTATTATATGCACCTACAATTGGCTCTTTTTAACCTATCCATCTGTTTGTTTTAATAACTAAAGCCATGACTGGATCAAAGCCACTTCTGTCCCCTAGGCTTGGAAACCAAAATGCCAAATTGTTGAGCTCTGGCCACAGGCCAACGCCACCAGTACACTCTGTTCAAACTCAGACCTTGCTCTGGCCTCTTCACATGCCATACCTGCTGCTGCTGCTTTTTCCTCTCTGCTCTTCACCCAATGGATCTAGCCCTGGTACTATTAGTCACCCTCATTTCTGCTACTGCTATACTTTCTGGGGGAGGGACATCGAATGGAAGGTGGTGTAAATATTTGAGGAAATCAGGTAAAGGTTTCATGGCTGAGGAGTTATTTAAGATGGGCTTTAAAAAGGATATTCAGGCCATTTTCAGGCCTAGAAGAACCTTAAATGATTATTCTTCATCATCCCTTCTTCATCTCTCCTTTTCTCTCAAGACCAGTTAAGAAAGTGGTTCCCACACATTTTTCATTGGTGGTAAAGGCATCAAGTCATACTAAGGGAGAATCAGAAGACTCACACTTACATATGCAAGTACAAGTGCATTCCTACTAATCCATGGCACCTTAGGAGAAGCAAATACTGAGAACCACTGGACTGAGTTCTGTGTGAGGCTCACTTCACTGATAGTGAGCAAAAGCAGAGGGCCCTTCCTTTGTCTGTCAGCCCAGCTCACATTTCCCAGGCCTTTCTGTTCCAAACCTTAGTGACAGGATTATCTCTATTAGTGGTTTCCAGACTTTCCTGATTTACTGATACAGTCCTGATTGTCCCCATTAGTAAAAAAAAAAAAAAAATTCCATGCCCCTTCAATATATGAATAGGTGCTTATTTGAATATTATATTCATGCCTTACTGAAGGACAAAAATGGAGGGAGCTGTTTCAGAAGAGTGACATTCTTCACAGGTATGGGGATCAGGAGAAGACAGATGTCAAGAAGGAGCAGTAAAGTGGGGTGACTTCCAGCTCCATAAGCAGACTGGTGGCTCTGACTTCAGGAAAATGAACATTCTGGTCCTTGGTACCAGTGCCACTCGAGGCCCAAACTTACACAGAGTGTTAGAAAGAGCTGACATGGCACTGATAGGAGATTACTTTATTACCAATGAAGCAAGGCAGTAAACTAGCCTTGTTATTTAGTCATTTTCCAACATAACCAACTCTTTATGACCCCTCTTTTGGTGTTCTCTTGGCAAAGATACTGGAGTGTTTCACCATTTCCTTCTACAACTTGTTTTACAGATGAGGAAACTGAGGCAAACAGGGTTAGGTGACTTGCCCAGCTAGGTCACAAGGTCACACAGCTAGTAAGTGTCTGAGGCCAGATTTGAACTCAGGTTTTCCTAACTTCAGACCCAATACTCTATCCACAGCACCACCTACCTGCCCTAGGCTAGCCTAGACACTGAAATGAGAGTATTTTCTGAGTTGCTTAATAAGAAATGAAGAATGAAGGCAAGGACACAGGAAAGTTAACTCTAACTTGCCACAGAAAGAAAGCATCTAGGGAGGTGAGCAATGACTAGCTTGAGGGTCAGTGAAGTTTTCATATACATGCATCCCTAGTGGTTGAGGATGTACTAGTCAAACCAATTTTCACTAGTTTATGATGCACCATTTCCACACCCCTCCCCCCCCTGCTCCTCCCCAGTCTCAATACCCAATCATACAAATCAAAAGCTCTCTCTCTTCTCCCAGGTATGTGAAAGGCAGATGGTGAAACAATCAGTGAACTGGTGACCTGCTCATCAGGTGTCCTGTTATAGAAGTTAACTGTTAACTGCTACTAGGATGTAATGGTAAGGAAATTCCAAGATCTTCCCTGCCCCTTGATGGGCCTCCCTTGGAGCCCAACAAGAGAAGCTTGCTTAGGGGAGGCTTGTTTTTCAGGAAGGCCCACCTGTTGTTACTTTGTAATTAGGCAGTGGGTCATGAAGGTTGTGATGTTTTCTGACCCTGGAAAAGGCTATATATACCAGTGAGGTGACATTTTGCTTTGGGACTCACTTATGGGAAGAGTTGTATGATTTGGTCAGATGAGACTCTGGGAAGCCATTGAGCCCACTGGCTTTGAAAACCCAAATGTTGGTGCTTCTCTCTCTGATGACTAACACTATATATATATGTAATGGTCAGACAGCTAGAAACCCTGTCTGTTGGTCTGTTGAATTGTGTTATTTTCTCTGTCTATATTTTTTTGTCTGCTTATAATTTCTGTTTGTATTTTCTGAATTTCAGGTTGCTGACTTCTTCCTCTGAACTAAGTGAATTATATATATTTGATTAGATTAAGATTGTTAACCCTTTTTGAGTTGCTTTCATTTAGAAAAGCAAATCAAAGAATCTGTGCTAGTAGCCATCTTGGGTATTCTAGGGTACTTACTGTTACATAGGGGGATTCACATCTGTGTCCAATATCCCCAGCTGGAATTGGGAGCTCCTATCTCTACCCACAATTCTTGGTGAGTGCTAGGAGATCACTCCCCTGGCTGGCTCTAGTGGAAACCCAAATCTGTACCTGCTGCCCCCAGACTCCTGGTGTTAAAGCCCACATCTGGAAGCCCCATGAAGGCCATAATGAATACAGAATCTTTGCCTCATGAGAGGTCACTGGAAGAATGGCCTCTTTTTTGGTGGGGGCTAGTTAAATACTTTCAACCCTATCCTTATTGTTTTAAATCAAGCTCCTAACTGACAAGGCCACCCCAGGGTCTGCCAAGCCTTCCTAGGAAAAGAATCACACAGTGATCAAAGGGTGTTATACTGAGAAAAAAAGCAAAGGAATCAATCAATTTTACATCACAGTAAGCAATGGGCTACAGGGCCCTGCTTTTTTTCACTGTATATACTGGGGCCTGCTCTTCTGCTATTAAGCTCCAACTGCTTCTATTGTTCCCATTGTCCACTGTTAGTGAGGTCTATGGTGGTGGTCTTTTGGGGGGGATAAGTACCCCCTGACTGTCAGAGCCAAAGAGGATGAGGTTGGGATAGAGGACAGATAGTCCAGGCATGTCTTCTTCCCTTACCTCATAGACAGACAGAGAAATAGGGTTGGGGGCCAGAAGTCTCTGCCCAGCAAAGCACAAACCTCCCAAGCTACCTCTTCCTCCTTATATTGAGGACCCTCCCTATGATTTGTTCTAAAGGTGACTCACCTCCCCCTCCCTGGGTCCTCCTCATCCCAGTCTTCTGCTTTGCCCCACCTCTCCTGCCTATCCACCTGGATCACTTTCCACATCATTTGCCAGAAGCAGAGTAGACTCTGTCCCCCTTCAGGAGTCTCTCTTTCTGCTTCCTGACTTCTTATCAGAGTTAGTTCTTGAAGTAACTGCCCTTTTACCCCAGCAGACTTCTTGTCTGTTAGCAAAACATTGCTACCTCTATTCTTCTCCGCCTTCATCTCTGGGGGAGGAAACCTCCCATACTAAAATTGTTGTTTGTCCTTAGGTCTTGAAGAGGACCATGACATCAGGAAGGTGATGCCATGACTTGCAAGTGAATAGGATTTAAGTGAGGCAGAGTTGTGCAAAGTCACCAGCCTCACTGTCTTCTCCAGAACCATCTGGGTCCAGTGGCCACATATAGATCAGGATGATTGGAGATGGCCCCAGACGCAGTGGGAGACCTTTACCTTTTTAAGCTAAGGTCTTTTCCAGGTCTCAGTCTGACTGAGGCAATTTCTATTCAGCTAGTAAGGCTAGGTAAGAAATGAAGCAAAGAATGACCTTTTTTCACCTAGTTAAAAAAAAATCAATCTGGTAGGGGAAGACTCAGGGTTTCTGGCCAAAACAGAAACAATTTTGCTATTTACATTCACTCTGAGTCAATCAGGACCCAAACAATGATCAAGTAGGTCTTGGCCCGGGACCTATTGTTGGCCAATCAATGAGAGGCAGAGTGATTTAAATTAGCCATGTCTGAAAGAAAAAAGTATGATTTCACCCCGCACTCTGACTTTATCAGTTCTCTCTCTGAAGAAGGATAGCATGTTACATCATGAGTCATATGGAATTGTGTTTGGTCATTGATCCAATGCTAATTCTTTCAAAACTGATTATCTTCGGGGCGGCTAGGTGGTGCAGTGAGTAGAGCGTCGGCCCTGGAGTCAGAAGGACCTGAGTTCGGATCCAGCCTCAGACACTTAATGCACACACAAACAAAAAACCTAGCCATGTGACCTTGGGCAAGTTACTTAATCCCAATTGCCCTCCAAAAAAAAAAAAAGCAAAAAAAAAACAAACCCAAAAACTGATTATCTTCACAATATTACTATTACTACGTATATTTCTCTTGGTTCTGCTCAATTCACTTCACATTCGTTCATACGGGTCCACCCAGCTTTTTCTGAAATCAACATATAGGATTTTAAGGTTTACACTCATTTTATTCTTGAAACAACCCTGGAAAGTTGGTGCTATTATTATCCCCATTTCACACATGAGGAAACTGAGGGTGAGAGAGCTCAAATGACTTGCCCAAGATCATATAACTAGTTAAGTTATTTGAGATGGGATTTAAACTTTAGTATTCCTGATTCCAAGGCAAGTGCTCTACCCAGTCACACTACCTAGCTTTCTATATAAATATCCAGGAGGAGAGGGTAGTCAACAATGTCAAAGGCTACAGAGAAGTCAAGGAGGATTAGAACTGAGGGAAAACCATTAGTTTAGGGAATTGATGACTTTGAAGAAAACAGTTTCAGTTGAATTAGGAGTCAAACATAATGAGGAGTTTGTAAACCTGGGAGACTGGAAGGATAGTAGTACCCTAAATGGAAATAGGAAAGTTTGGAAGAGGGATGGGTTTTAGGGGAAAGGCAATATAATCATGACCCATCTATGACTATTCTTCCTGTGCTACACCAATGGAATCATGGGTCAATCAATCAACTGGCGTACAAGTCTATTATGTGCTAAGCTAGACAAAAGATAAAATAATGCCTGTTCTCAAGAGAACTCACATTCTATCAAGGCAAACAAATGGTGCAAATACATACAGAATAAATATTAGGTCCTTTCAGTATGGTGAGGGGGGAGGCACTCCCTAGAGCCTGGGGGAGGAGGATGGAGTAGGTGTATTTTAGAATGTGATATCTGAACTGAGTTTTAAAGAAAACTAGGGATTCTGCAAGATGCAGGGAAGGAGACAGTACATTCCAAGGATTCAAACTATGTAAAGACACAGATATGAGAGCTGGACTGATGCATGTGAGGAAGGGCAAGAAAAACCATCTTTCTGAATGCACAGTGCAAAATGGAGAGTAATATAGAATAAGCCTCTAAAGTGAGGTTGGAACCATGTGATAAGAGGTTGGAGATGCCAACTGGGGGGATGGGAAACCTGTGGCCTCAGGGCCACATGTGACCCTCTAGGTCTTCAAGTGCAGCCCTTTGACTGAATTCAACTTGGATTAATATAATGAAAGAATCTGTTCTGTAAAACTTCTATTCACGGGGCAGCTTGGTGGCGCAGTGAGTAGAGTGTCAGCCCCGGAGTCAGAAGGACCTGAGTTTGGATCTGACCTCAGATACTTAATGCACACACAAACAAAAACCTAGCTGTGTGACCTTGGGCAAGTTACTTAACCCCAATTGCCCTCAAAAAAAAAAAAAAAACAACTTGGATTCAGGCAAAGGGCTGCACTTGAGGACCTAGAGACTGACATATAGCCAAAAGGCCACAAATTCCCCACCCTTAGTCAAAGTAGTTTGTAATTTATTCTGTAGGTAATAGAGAGCTACTGAAGTTCTGAAGGAAACAGTGGGGGTAGAGGGATGGGAACCCAACTCACTTTAAAAAATATCAGATTTGGAAGAAATCTCAGATCATCTAGCCCAACCAATTTGGTCTTTGCAATTTCCCCAACAAGAGACTATGAGACCTTCACTTGAAAAATGGGAACCACTACCTCCTGACATAGTCTATTCTGCTTCTGGATAACTCTAATTCAAAATAAGTTTTTCTTAACATTTGAGTTTCCAGTAAGGAATCTACATCTACCAAGGCAGCTCCGCAACTCAAGTGAATAAATGAATGAATGATAGAGCTTTTTTTTTTTTTTCCAGTCAGTCATGTCTTTATTTAGGCGCAAGTCTTCAAAAAGCAGCGGTAATTTAATTTGGTTTAAGCCATGGCTAAATATAACATGTACAGAAGACTACTTTTCATATTCCTCTTCTCCTAGCTAGAAAGCCTTTCTTCTCTTTAAGCATTCCACTCTATTTTCTATCCTACCCATGACGCAAAACATTCCAATACAATTTCAGAAATGAATAAAACCGCTATCCAAATCAGTGGCTTGCCCTCTCTAACTCGAGCTCTGTGCCCTCCACCACTGTTCATCGGGAGACCTGAACTCCACACGGAGATTCTTCAGCCATCACCCATGGCAGCCCGGGTCTGAGTCCTCACTCCAGTGAGCTCCTCGCTTCTCAGCCACAAGTTTGATGAACTGGGAATGACTGGCATAAAGCTTGAGCTTGTCACTGATGTCCACCCATCTCACTTTTCCAGCATCATCTCCTGCTTCCAAGGCCAGATTATCCATTGTCTCACCTGTTTCATCATGATAGTTCACAGCTTCTGTCTCCATCCATGCATTATCAGTGTTTCGAGGATCATCCACATATCCCTTATAAACCACTAAATGTTCTTGGCTGAAGAGCTTGTGTAACTGCTCCTCCATCTCTTGCTTCTCGGCACTGGATTTCTGCAAGGAGTTCATAGCTTCTTCACCAAACTCTCGTTTCAAGGTGGCACTGATTTTCTCTCCTGGATCCACCATCCCCCCTGGGATTGCCCATTCTCCACAGTCTTTCCTTTTGATTGCTACAAACTGTAAGATATTTTTCCCAGAATGAGGGTGAATGACTTTATTTCCACTGCTGTCCCTTTTCCACCTAGTAATGATGGGATCTGCAGCATGGTTTGGGCCCCAACGTCCCAAAAGTCCCCGGCCAATCAATCCTGTCCGACCTGCAGGATTTCTAGGTCGTCCATTTTCAATCTCATACAAGCCATTCTGGCTCTTCCGTTCAACATGTCCATCCTTTTCATTAAACTTTGGAGAAAAATTTCTTTCACTGATCTGTGGATCTGCCCACATGGGTCCAGCCAAGACAGAGACTGCAGTATATTCCACTGGATTATACTCTTGCCACTCAACAAGCCAGCCCACTTTCTCATTGGGTACCTGACTACGTTCGACTTTTGAACCTGGATAAGGTGATGTCCGAGCCTTGTTGTGGGAATTTTCATCAGCACCATTTGAAGCTGACATAATGACTGGGCTTTGATGGAACAGATATGATGAAAATGAACTACTGTAGGGCGGCCCTCGCCCCGGAAGCTGCAGAGGAGCCAAGCCGCGGCCGCCGGGGGCCCCGCCGGTCACCCAGGACAGGCTCGCGCTGAGGCACACGGTAGCTAGGGCCTGGGCCAGGCCGCGCGCTGCCATCGGCGTCCCGGACGCGCTTCGGGGTGTTAGGCCGCTCGGGCCGTGGGCTTGGGCTGCCGGGGCGGCCCGCCAGGGGGCGGCGGGCGGCGCTAGGACCGGCTGCTCTGCAGCCTCTGCGCGGGGGCGGGCTCCTCATCTATCTCCGTCACACCCGCTCGGCAACGGCGGCGCCGGAGGAGACCCCCCCAGGCGCCTCCGGGGGCTCCTTGGGCAGCCCAGCCTCGCGGCCGGGGAAGTGCCCGCGACCCCCGCCCTCGTGGCCATGATAGAGCTTTTTTAAAATGCTTACTATGGGTCAGGTATGGTGCTAAGCACTAGGGATACAAACAGAAGCAAGCCAAACAGTATCAGCCCTCTGGGAACTTATATTTGAATGCTTTCCCCATTCAAACAATCTTCCATTTATTCTGTACATAATAATATAAACAATAATAATAATAGCTAGCTTTTATAAAACATTACTACTATATGGCAGGTACTACTCTTAAGGCTTTATAATTATTATCTGTGGGACCTGGATGAAAGAGGAGCATGGTCTGGCCCCACCCCTGAGAAGGCAGAGATGGTGGCAGCTGGGGTGGGAGCAGAAGCAATGGCTACTTCTGGAGCTCTGGGCCCACAGACAGTGGGGGATCACATGACTGATACAAAACCCCTGAAACCTGGGACAGTATACCCACCTGCACCCTCACTGGAAGCAAAGTCCTACCTTGACAAAGAGTTAGAAAGTCAAGTATTTGACTGGGAAAATGAGCTAGGAGCATAAAAAAAAGTCAGACTACAGAATCTTACTTTGGTGACAAAGAAGATCAAAACATCCAACCAGAAGACAATAAAGTCAAAACTCCTACATCAAAAGCCTCCAAGAAAAATATAAATTGGTCACAGGCCATGGAAGAGCTCAAAAAGGATTTTGAAAATCAAGTAAGAGAAGTAAAGGGAAAATTGGAAAGAGAAATGAGAGTGATGCAAGAAAATAATAAAAAACAAGTCAAGAACTTGCTAAAGGAGACCCCCAAAATACGGAAGAACATAACACCTTAAAAAATAGACTAACCCAAATGGCAAAAGAAGTCCAAAAAGCCAGTAAGGAGAAGAATGCCTTAAAAGGAAGAATTGGTCAAATGGAAAAGGAGGTCCAAAAGCTCACTGAAGAGAATAATTCCTTCAAAATTAGAATGGAGCAAATGGAAGTTAATGACTTTATGAGAAATCAAAAAAAAATTATAAAACAAAACCAAAAGAATGAAAAAATAGAAGACGGGGAAGCTAGGTGGTGCAGTGAGTAGAGCGCCGGCCCTGGAGTCAGAAGGACCTGAGTTCAGATCCGGCCTCAGACACTTAACACACACAAACAAAAACCTAGCTGTGTGACCTTGGGCAAGTTACTTAACCCCAATTGCCCTCCAAAAAGGAAAAAAATAGAAGACAATGTGAAATATCTCATTGGAAAAACCACTGACCTGGAAAATAGATCCAGGGGAGACAATTTAAAAATTATTGGACTACCTGAAAGCCATGATCAAAAAAGAGCCTAGACATCATCATCTAAGAAATTATCAAGGAAAACTTCTTTCATACTCTAGAACCAGAGGGTAAAATAGAAATGGAAAGAATTCACCAATCACCTCTTGAAAGAGATCCCAAAAGGAAAACTCCTAGGAATATTGTAGCCAAATTCCAGAGTTCCCAAGTCAAGGAGAAAATATTGTAAGCAGCCAGAAAGAAACAAGCCGAGTATTGTGGAAATACAATCAGGGCAACACAAGATCTAGCAGCTTCTACATTAAGGGATTGAAGGGCTTAGAACAGGATATTCTAGAGGTCAAAGGAGCTAGGATTAAAACCAAGAATCACCTACCCAGCAAAACTGGGTATAGTACTTCAGGGGAAAAATGGACATTCAGTGAAGTAGAGGACTTTCAAGCATTCTTGATGAAAAGACTAGAGCCAAATATAAAATTTGACTTTCAAATGCAAGAATAAGAAAAAGGTAAGCAGGAAAGAGAAATCATAAGGGACTTATTAAAGTTGAACTGTTTACATTCCTACATGGAAAGATGATATTTGCACATTATGAGACCTTTTTCAGTATTAGTAGTTGGAGGAAATAGATAGGTAGATAGATAGATAGATCAATTGATCGATCAATGGCACAAGATGAGTTGAATATGAAGGGATGGTATCTAAAAAATAAAATTAAGGGGTGAGAGGAATATATTGGGAGAAGGAGAAAGGGAGAGATAAAATGGGGTAAATTATCTCACGTAAAACAGGCAAGAAAAGGCTTTCACAATGGAGAGAAAGGGGGGGGAGGAGGTAAGAGGGAATGGGTAAACCTTACTTTCATTGGATTTGGCTTAAGAAGGGAATAACATACACACTCAATTGGGTATCTTACCCTACAGGAAAATAAGGGGGAAGGGCAGATTGGGGGAAGGAATAATCAGTATGCTTGCCACCTGGAGGTAGGGGGAGGGGAGATATGGGGAGAAAATTTGGAACTCAAAATCTTGTAGAAATGAATGTTGAAATTAAAAATTAATTAACTAACTAATTAATTAATTAATTTAAAAAATGAAGATCCTGGAGCAGTTTATCAGTTCCTTCTCCAGCCCATTTTACAGATGAGGAAACTGAGGCAAATAGGGCTAAGTGACTGCATCCACTGTACCACCTAGGTGCATAATACTACTGCTACTAATAAACATTTATATTGTGCCAGGCACTGTGCTGAGTACTTTACAATCATTGTCTCACTTGATCCTTCCCATAACCCTGGGAGGTAGGTGCTATTATTATTCTCATTTTACAGATGAGGAAATTGAGGCAAACTTTCTGGGTTCACACAGCCAGTAAGTGCCAGAGGTCACATATGAACTCAAGTCTTCTAATCTCCAAGTCTAGCACTGTATCTATTGCACTGCCTAACTGCCTAATGTTGTATCCAGTTAGTTATTTATGTTGTTTCCCCCATTAGAATATATGTTACTGTGGATTATGGGTTTGGGTTTTTTGTTTTTGCCTTTTTTTTGTATTCCAAGTGCTTAGTTAGTCAGTTAACTAGCTCCTACATGCCAGATGGGCAGCTAAGTGGCTCAGTGGTCAAAGTCCTGGTCCTGGAATCAGAAAGACTCTGATACTTGCCAGCTGTGTGACCCTGGGAAAGTCACTTAATCCTGTTTGCCTCAGTTTCCTTATCTGTGACACAAGCTGGAGAAGGAAATGGCAAACCACTCCAGTATCTTTTCCAAGAAAATCCCAAATGGGGTCACAAAGAATCAGGTACTACCAAAACAAATGAACAAGAGCCAGGCACTGTGCTGAGCATTGAAAGGCAAAAAAACCAGTCCCTTCTCCCAAGGAGCTCACAGTCTAATGGGGAAATCAACATACAAACTATGTACAAATTAGATACAGACAGGGAAAATTGGGGGTAGTTTCAGAGGGAAGACACTAAAATGAAGGAGTACATGGGAAAGGCTTCTTGCAGAAGGTAAGACAAACTGAGACTTGAAGGCAACCACAGTAAACAAAAATAATAAATAATAAGAAATGCTTGTTGACTGACAAATTCTGATGGGGGAAGATGATGCATAAAGTAGAGCTAAAAGTGGGGGAGGGACATATGACAACAGGATTTGGAAATGACTGAGAGGTCTGGTTCCCTAGAAGATGAGGCATAAACTCGCCCATCAGAGCCAGAGATTGCAGAGGCAAAGGGGGATTGGGTGAATTAGAAGATTTCAGAGGTCTCTTCCCACTCTGACATTCTGTTTTGTCTAAGATCCAAGACCATTGTCCTATGGTAGTCCTATGCTAAATATAATCAGGTGCCAAAACATGTCCTATGAATAAGAAATGATATGAGTAGCAGGTCATGCAAGAGGTAGGCTCAATGTTGTTTAGATAATGGGGGAAGATTCCTCTGGAAAATATTCTCTACTTGAAAGGAAAAACCTAATCAAGAAGAAAACATCTTGACATCTTTTATCAGTTCCTATTAACTTTCTTTCTCACAAGAAGGCCTTAAATGGAAGTTTGGGAATTCAGGAGCATACACTTTTGCCTCCCTCCTTCTCCCCAAACCAACCCACAGAGTCCTGGTTATTCAGTCTTCAGGGAGACCTTTGCCGGGATGCCTTAGGTATTTTTCTCTAAGACTTTGCTCATCTCTAGCATCTCATCAGTAAACTAATATGAGATATTACCCCTACAGCTGTGCATACCCTTTCATGGCCTGTGAATGAAGGAATGAGCAGGGGAAGGGAAGAAGGCCTTCGGGGTGGTCTAATGTGTTCTGTTTATGAACAACTCGTTCTATGACCATTGTCTGAACCTATCCCAGGGATGGTTTCAATTTTCCATTCAAAAATGTACCACACTTGCTCTGGGGGATTGTGCATTATTAAAAAAATAAAGGTGTGTGTGTGGGGGGAGAAAACAGTGGGGAGAAGAAAGAACCTTTTTTGGGGCCTGGAATTTCAGTGAAAACAGTCTTCTTGTGGTGTTCTAGTAACCATCTTCCTTGAGATCAGGTGTCAGAAGATTCTGGCACCAGAGGCTAGTGAGGATCAAGGTGTGTGTAGAAAATATAGACAAGCTGGGAGATGAGAAGACTCCAAGAGCTATGCCTGAGCAAAGTAAAAGGAGAAACAAATAGGTTTTTAAATTGCATTGAAAATTTGTTCCACTGCTTTTTGTTTTCCTGAAGGACTAGCCAAGACTACAGGGCTATAATCTAGCACAATGACTCCAGTGTCTCAAGGTCACCTACCTTTTAAGGAGATTGCCTCTAATTTAGCTATCACTCTGGCTGTCTGTGTTGCTTAAAAAGCAAAATTCCAGATCATTTTTTTCCTGCCTTTTGGTTGGTGGGTGAGAAAAATCTATAGTGTTAAGTGATGGACACAGAAGGAATCTATTATCTTGTATTGGGGATTTTTTTGTCTTTTTGGAGGGGGGAAGGCAGTGCAATTGGGGTTAAGTGACTTGCCCAAGGTCACACAGCTAGTAAGTGTTAAGCATCTGAGGCCAAATTTGAACTCAGGTTCTCCTGACTCCAGGGTTGGTGATTGATTCACTGTAACACCTATCTGCCCCTAGGAAATCTCTTATCTTAAACAAGCTGGCACAGATGGCACAACTAAGGTGATTAGTAATAAATAATAATAAGGTGCTTGTTGATTTACTAACTGAATGAAATTTCTAAATCAAGTATTTTTTAAAAAATTCTAAACTGTTGGCCTGAGACAGTTTCCTAACTCTTGCAAGAAATTTATTATCATGAATATTTGAGTTTTGAGGATATTTGGCAAAATGAGAGCCTTTTAGTAGGAAGACTTGGGTTAAAGCTCCTGCCTTGGCAAGTCACATATCCCTTACCCATGGCCCAAGGCAGCTCTCCAGCTCTGTAAGTTAAAGACTAGATGTAAACCTGTATCAGTGGAGGGACTCTATCCCAGGAGTTCACTGCACTGACAAAATTATGTGTGGATTTAAAAAAATAATAATCTTATTGTTGGATTCTTAATCCAGGAACTGAGGCATGAAATGGATTGGAAAAATTGAATTGAGGGCAGGCAGAGTGTCTCTTGTACAAGCCGAAGGTGATTCAAGGTCATAGAAGGAAGGTAGAAAACTGAGGTCTTGGTTCAGTTACTTACTCAGATTACAGGGCTACCTTACCTAACCACTCCTGAAATGGAGAGAATTGGGTATTTGATTCCTGATGTTGTCTCGGTTTGGGACTGACTCAATGGCTCTCCGAATGCCAAATGGTGACATTACAAATACTTCATGTCCTGTACTTGAGCCATGACACAGGCACTTCTCCTATCAGGTTCTTAGAGCATCTGATGCCCTTTCGAGCCTTCAGGTTGAGGCATGACTCCCATGTCTGTGTGTACCTGAAAGCCGAGCCACTCCTAGAAGAGAGTGAGAGCTGGTAAGGCACCCAGGCTTCTTTGGGCTCTTGAAAGGTTTAAAAATTGCATACTAACTGATGTTGACAGCATTGATGTGAGTTATGTCCTGGCTTCAATCAGAATCAATAAGAGAGGGCACTCACTCATACCCTAGATGTTCTCCCCTTAACCTTATGTGATCTCTAGACCTGGGTCAATTAATCATTTAATCAACAGGCATTTATTAAGTGCCTACAGTATGCCAGATGCTATTCTAAGTATTGGGGATACCAAGCTGTGGCCTCCACTTTTTTTCTTTTTGTGTATGAAATTAAATGTCAAGATACAAGATTTGGAAGCAACTTTCTCATCTGGGTGCAGGAAGCAGCAACCTAGAACTCCAAGGATCTATTTGGCGTTCAATTAGCCAAGATAAATGAATGAGCCCACAATGGTATGTTGAGTCATTAACCCTCTTTTGAGTGTGGGTATAATAAAACTAGTAAAAAAAAACTTTCAAGCTTTCCACTCATTTTACAAGCCCTTATTAAGTACCTACAAGATGTACCATCAAGATACAAGGTATTAAATGCTGGGGATAAAGAGACAAAAACTTACCCTCAAGGAATTAGAGCCTTCACTGGAATGACTTGCTTGGGCCCCTTTTATAAAGTCATTGCCTCTTTTCAACAATGCCCACTTTTTTTTGATGCTTCCATAAGTCTCTCCTTTCTTATCTGTGTTTGTACCATATCAATCAATTAATCAAGCATTCAAGCATTCATTCCCTGCTAGGGATACAAATACAAAAAATGGGAAAATTACTCTTTCTAAGAAGCTTACATTTCAGCCGGGGGGACAAGTACATATATAAGTACAGCCCATTCTCTAAGAGTACTCTCCCAATTGTCACCCACATTGAGATGAAGAGAGGGACTTACTAGGTTCCTTCAGGGCTCTACGGGTAGTAAGCCTGGGGGACTAGAATTTGTTTTTCTAATACTATAATTTTTCAGCCCCTATCTGTGTGCTTTACTGCATGACTATCAATTTATATCAATTAGTAAATAAGACTTTATGAGCTATTAGAGGCAGCTAGGTGGCATAATAAATAGAGCACTGGGCCTAGAGTCTGGAAGACTTGAGTTCAAATCCAGACTCAGATACTTATCTGACCTGGTCAAGTTACTTAACCTCTGTCTGCCACAGTTTCCTTAGCTGTAAAATAAGGATAATAACAGCACTCAACTCTCAGGGTTGTTGTGAAGATCAAGTGAGATAATATTTGTAAAGAGCTTAGCATAATACCTGGCACATAGTAGGTCCTATATAAATGCTTATTCCCTTATTCACTTTTAGAAAGGTATATTTTACTCTACTAGTATAATTGGATATGAAATATTCTCCCCAGAAGTCTGTGGCACACTTTCCCACAAGTACATAGAGCCTAGGGGAAAGTGAGCTTGAGTTTGGAGGACATGTGTGGCAAAGGACTAACTCAAAGCTCACAAAAGTCCTTTTCCTGGAATCCTCAAGCTGTTTTCTTTTCCACATTAATGTACTCCTTTCAGACCTAGACAAATCTAACCAAAAGGTGGATGAGAAAGAAGTTAAGGACCAGAACAGCACTTTAGAAAAATTAGAGATGACAGATTCTGACAATTATTGAATGCAAATATGAAAGAATTTATATATTTCTAAGCTATTAAAGGTACACTTACAAAAATTGACCATCTACTGAGACATAAAGACTTCTCTGAAAATATAGAAAACTAGAAATACTAAACACATAATTTATTTATTTATTTTTTTTGCTTTTTGGGAGGGCAGTTGTGGTTAAGTGACTTGCCCAAGGTCACATGGCTAGTATTTGTATTAAGTGTCTGAGGCCAGATTTGAACTCAGGTCCTCCTGACTCCAGGGCTGGTGCTCTATTCACTGCACCACCTAGCCGCCCCTAAACACATAATTTGCTGATCATAATATAATACAAATTGTATTCAATAAATCCCCCCTCCCAATTAAATAAACAAGCATGTATTAAGCATCTACTATGTGCCAGGCACTGTGCTAAGCTAATGAAAAAATAATTGGAAACTAGCATAATTCTAAAGGACTAGGGTTGAAGAACAAATTATTTAAAAACATGGAATTTTATTAAAAATGACAATTATAAGGTCACATAAATGTACAAAATAATATATTAAACACATACTGTTACATTATATAATATATATTTTGTGAAATGTATAAAATTTTATAAAATGTATAAAAACTTATGGGATAAAAAAAGCAATTCTGAGGAGAAAATTTATACCTCCAAATACCTTCTTCAAGAAATTATAATAAGGGGCGGCGAGGTGGCGCAATGAGTAGAGCATGGGCCCTGGAGTCAGAAGGAGCTGAGTTTGGATCTGACCTCAGACACTTAACGCACACACAAACAAAAACCTAGCCGTGTGACCTTGGGCAAGTTACTTAACCCCAATTGCCCTCCAAAAAGCAAAAAAAAGAAAGAAAGAAAGAAAGAAATTATAATAAATCAATGAATTGAACATCATTAAAAAAAAACACTTGAACAAATCAAAAATCCCTAGTGAAATAATAAAATAGAAATTATGAAAATTAGAGCAGAGATTAATAACATAGAAAATAAAAAGAACATTGAATTGATCAATAAAACTAAGAGATGGTTTAAAAAATGAAGTAGGTAAACATTTAGTTAACCTAATTTTTTAAAAAGAGGAAGGAAAACAAAATTGCATCAAAAGTGAAAAAGGAGAACTTAATATAATTAAAGAACTTTCACTTAATTATATGCTAATAAAACTGAAAAACTCAGAGGAAATAGAGGGATACTTACAAAAATATGAAATACTCATATTAACAAAAGAATAAATTATTTAAATAACTCAACATCAGAAAAATAACTTGAAAAAGTCACAAATAAACTCCCAAAAGGAAAAAAAAATCCTGGACCAGATGGATTCATAAGTGAATTTTATCAAATGTTCAAAGAACACTTAATTCCAGCACCAATTAAGGATTTAAAAGAAGGCACCTTTCCAATCCCTTTCTACAATAAAAATGTTTTCTTGATACCTAAACTGGTTAGAGGCAAAATATGAAAATCTACAGATCAGTATGCCCTAATAAATACTGATGCAAACATTTTAAGTAAAATATTAGAAAATGGGCTACAATAAAAAGATTATACACTATGACCAGATTGTATTTATATGAAGAATGAAGTTAGTTCAATATAAAGAAGATGAAAAATATAAAAAGCCATGTTAATAATAAAAATAATAGAAACGTATAATTATGTTAATAGATGCAGGAAGACTTTTTGACAAAATGAAGCATTCATTTCTGTTAAAAAAAAAAAACCCTTCTAGAAATCATAGGAATAAATGGACTTTCCCTTAATATAGCAAGTATTTATTTGAACCCAAGAGCAAAATTATATATCACCACTATTATTTAACATAATTCTAAAAATGCAACCTATAGCAATAAGACAGAAATAAATGAAAAGAATAAACATAGGTTGGGGCAGCTAGGTGGCACAGTGAATAGAGCACCAGCCCTGGAGTCAGGAGGACCTGAGTTCAAATCTGGACTAAGACACTTAACACAAAAAAACTAGCCATGTGACCTTGGGCAAGTCACTTAACCCCAATTGCCCTACCTTCCCCCCTCCAAAAAAAAAAAAGAATAAGCATAGGTAAAGATGAAATAAAATTATTACTTTTTGCAGGTGATATGATCATTTTCTTAGAGAACCACAGACAGTCAAGTAAAAATTAGCTGAAATATTTAATAATTTCAACAAAGTTGGAAGATATAAGATAAATACACACAAATCATTAGTATTTCTTTTTTCATTTTTTATAATCTTTTTAGTTTAAACTTAAATACAAACTGAGAAAAGGAAAAAAAAATTATCTTATCACTAAAATGGCCACCTAGTTTTCACCAAAGTGGTCACATAGTTGTAAATAAAAGACAGCATTTATTTAGTAAGTCCTTCATTTAGTAAATCCTTAATTCAATCACCCTTAAGGAGGCAAACCTCCTTAATTGACACAAAGTACAAAGGTCAAAGTCCTCCACCCATGGGGTACAATTAAGTTACAATATCATCAGTCACTACTCAGTACCCATTTAAGGGGTAGTGGAAAGTACAAAGGCCATCCATCCCTAGGTTATGAATAAGTTAAAATTTCATCAGTCAGCATTAAATACCCAAGGAGAAGTCTTTTCATCTTGACTCAAGGCAGGCTCTCAGTTTCCATGGTTCTTCTTCCATGGTCCCAGCTCCTACCTGAATCCACCAAATTGTCACCTGGGTTCAAAGGCAGTCAGGTTCCTTGTCCAGTTCCTGTTCCATACTGAAGCTCACAGTATCCAGTCCTCCTCAAGTCCTTCACAGTTTCTGTTCCTGGGAAGACAAGGCTTAAAAAACCACAATAACTTTCATGCATATTGCTGGCACCCTTGTCAAAATCCTTTTCTGCCTGTGAAATCAACATAGCCCCAAAACAGACTGACAAAGTACCAACACCACAGCCATGTTTCCTCTGGCACCTCTGGCTGACCCTCAGAAGTCCTTGGCAGCTCTGGCTGGCCCTTGGAAGTCTTCAGCAGCTCTGGCTGGTTCTCAGAGGCTCTCAGCTGAAGTTTGGCTGGCTCTCAGAAGAAGCTCTGCTACCATGAGCTCCGTTATCAAAATCAAAATCACTTTTTTCTGTCTGGGCCTCTCCTCTTCAGCCTCCACCAGCTTGCTCAAGAAGTTCTGACTCTCCAGCTTGTGCTTTTTGCTTATATAAGGTATTAGCTCCTCCCTGTTCCAGCCCCTTCCTGTTACATCAAGAAGTTCATCCCATTGTGGAATTCACAAGTTCTGGGGCTTAATACTTAACTTGAAACTAAGTGCTAAGTATCTGTCAGCTTGCCAATTCAAGGGGATCTTCAAATTCCATTACTATTGCATCGGTATAAAACAAAAATTTACATTTCAAGAAAACCTATATAATAAATACTATACATTGTTTTCAAAGCTGCCCAGATTTCCTTGTTGGTTTTCTTTTGTTCTCTGCTGTGGACTTTTTACTTTATTTTTCCCCCTCCTTCCTCACACAACCCTAAAGAAGGCTACCTTTAAGCATGGAGATTTTATACACACACACACACACACACACACACACACACACACACATACATATGTATACATAGATATCTATAAACATACAATACACACTCATACACAAATATGTAAGACCATACTATGCTTATTTCTTCCTACCATCTGTTTCTCTGAAGGTGGAGAGCATCTTCCTTCAAAAGTCCAGGTCTTTCCATGTTTTTCTAAATCAACTAGCTCATCATTTCCTACACCACAGCAATGTTCCAACCCAATAATATCCTATCTGAGAGATTGTCTATGAAAAGTTTTCCCCCCAATTTTCTGCATTCCTTCTATTTTTTGCTGCATAGGTTTTTCATTTATAGAGTGAATTTTTAATTTAAAATCATCAAAATTATTTTCTTTACACTTCAGCAATGCTCTTACCTCATAATATAGTGAAAGGCCTGATGCTGCTAAATCTACTTCCTTTACATATTTTTTCCCTACTTTCTTTGAAGTTCCTGAACTTTTGTTCTTCCAAATGAACTGTATTTTTTCTAACTCAGTAAAATGATTTTTTTTAGTAATTTTATTGGAGCAACATTCAGTAAATAGGTAAAATGATCATTTTTTTTTTTTGCATTTTGGAGGGCAATTGGGGTTAAGTAACTTGCCCAAGGTCTCACAGCTAGGTTTTTGTTTGTGTGTGTGTTAAGTGTCTGAGGCCGCCGCATCCGAACTCAGGTCCTTCTGACTCCAGGGCCGACGCTCTACTCACTGTGCCACCTAGCCGTCCCTAAAATGATCATTTTCAAAATTATATTGGCTTTACCTACCCATGAACAATAAATATTACTTTAATTATTTAGATACGAGTTTATTTGTATAAAAATGTTTTATGTTTATGTTCATATGTGTCTGTTTTGGTAGGTATATGGTCATAAACAAATTAGATGATGAAAGAATAAATTATTTTTCAGATCTTGGATAGGGAAAGAATTTGTAACTAAAAAAAGTACACAAGATAAAAATGGACAATTTTGATTTTACAAAATTTAAAAAGATTTGCAGAACAAATCTAATGAAGTACAAATAAGAAGATAAAACTTGTAATTAGGAAAAAGAATCTTCACAAGTTTCTCTGATAAAGGTTTTATTTCCAAAACACATAAGAAATTGATTCAAATTTATAACTAAGACCCATTCCCCAGTAGAAAAATCAGTTTCCAAAGGAAGAAATGCAAGCTATCAACAATCATACAAAAAAGTGCTCTAAATCATTAAAATTAGAAAAATGCAAATTGAAGCAACTTTGAGGCTCCATCTCACAGCTATCAGACTGGCAAAGCTGGGATGGAGCTATGAATTGGTCCAGCCATTCTGGAAAGCAGTTTGGAACCATGCCCAATATGTTATTAAAATGCATGCCTTCTGACTTAGCTAGTTCACTATTAGGCCTATAAATCAAAGAAATCAATGCAAGAGGGAAAATATCTATATGTACAGAAATAATTATAGCAGCTTTTTCATGGTACCCGAAGATTGGAAACTAAAGAGGTGCCCTTGTGTTGGTGAACATTTAAACATAGTGAAATATATGGATAAAATGAAATATTATAGTGTCATTAGAAATGATGAAATGTACACTTTCAAAGAAAACTAGGAAAATTTTAATGAAATTATGCAGATAGAAGTTAGTAGAAATAGAGCAATTTATACAATGATAACATTATAGAGAAAAACAACTTTGAAAACCTTAAGAACTCTGATGAACTCAGTGATAAACCATAAGCTCATAGCTTCCTGATAGAGAGGTAATGAACCTAAAAATGCAGAAAATGACATACTTTTTTTTGAGGCAATCAGGGTTAAGTGAATTGCCTAGGGTCACACAGCTAGTAACTGTCTGAGTTCACATCTGAACTCATGTCCTCCTGACTCCAGGGCTCTATCCATTGGGCCACCTAGCTGCCCCTCATGTGTTTTCAGATATGGCTAATGTGGAAATTTATTTTGCCAGGTTATGTAGCTATGAATCAAGGGATTTGCTTGTTTCTTAATTTTCTCAATAATGGGAATAGTAGGAGAGAAAGATTAACTATTAAAACTTGTTACTTGAAAAATAAAAATAATAAAATGTTAAACAAACATAAAAACGTTCCCCAAATGTATGGTGTATCTTTGGCTGGGCTCTTTACAGTCTTGATTCTGCAGTCCTTCATTACGTCCTGTCTATCTTTGGCTCCCAAATGCAGGTGCTGCCATCAGTCAATGCTACAGAGATGCTACTAGTGTGCCTATGAAAAGTTGCTATTCTCTGTTTCTCCAAAGTTCGCTATTGTCAGTCTTTGACTAAGGAGAGGGAGGAGACCTAGGACAAGCCTGAAATACTATTCTCCTCCCAAGTGATTACTTTTCTTGGGTGACTTTTTTCTCTACCTCCAGAACTTTAGAGTTCTCAACTAGCTCCTGGTTATCTACAAGTCCCACAGAACCCAATCAGGTCTCTTAACCAATTAGAATAGAGCCCTGTCAGTATCACTATAGCTCATCCAACAGTTTTCAAAGACTTTTCATACTTAGTCTAAAGTCTTCATTGATTGATTGTTTGAGACATGTTCTCACCTGGTTAAACTATCAAAATTAAGCACTTTATCTTATTTATACTTATTTATACTTATTATATATACTTATTTATACTTATTTTAAGGGGTTTGGAATAATTGATCAGTTTCACTCAATGACCTCCACCTTTACACAATTATTTTGAAAATAGGGGGCCCTCTCCAGTCATCCTGTTCTATACTTTGCCACTGGACCCAGATAGCTCCAGAGGAGAGAGTGAGGTTGGTAACTTTGCACAGCCCTGCCTCACTTAAATCCAATTCACTTTCTAAGCATGACATAACCTTCCTGATGTCATGGTCCTTTTTCAAGAATGAAGGGCAAAACAGATTTAGTGAATAAATATTAAAAAATTCCAAGGTATTTAGGGAGAGACAATAGTAGTAGTTGGGGGAAAGGCTTCCCAAGAATTCTAAGAGTTGGAGGTGAGGAAAGATTGCATTCCTAGTATCTTACCAGAACACAGTGATTTATGGGAAGGTGGCAACTGACACCAGGTGAAGTTTTCAGTCTGCTCACTGCTGCAGAGGAGTTTGGAGGGTAGAAACAGAAAGTAGTTTGGAGATAGAATGATGAACTTGGAATAAGAAAGACAAGGGTTCACATCCTTCTCTGATGCCTGCTGGCTATCTGCTGACTACGGAAAAGTCACTTAGCTCTTCTGAATTCTCACCTGTAATATGAGCATTGTACCTTAGTGTCTACCTCATAGTGTTGTTAGGCTTAAATGAGAATGTATGTAATAGGTTTTAAAACAGCTTATATAAATGTCAATAACTATTATTTTTACCACATCAATGTCAATAGTAATTTCTTCATGGCCTTCTTGCTTTTTAAGATGACAATTAGCAAATCCCACAAACTCATTGCACTAATGTGCTAGTGGAAAAAGATTAAAGAGATTGGGGAGGAAGGACTCTTTACATTTCCTAGGTTTCACACGTATACTCTAACAAGGGGCTTTTGAGGCAATACATAATTATTTTTTTGTCTTTCTACTGGATTTTATAAATTTTCAATATATTAAATTCTTTATGATTTCATCTGTGTGGATGTTCCCTCCACTGACATAGATCATGTTAAACTCAAATTAGATTAAATTCATTATATTAAATTCAATAAGCATTTATTAAGCCCCTATTTTGTGCCAGATACTGTTCCAGGTACTGGAGATATAAAGACAAAAATAGCATAATCCATGCCCTCCAGGAGCCACTGCCAAACCTTTACTGTTTGTACTCAACCAATCAAGCTTTTAAAAACTCAGGGTCACCTCCATACCATGATGAAGTACTGAAATAAGGTATTAGTAGAACATAGATTAAATTAAATCATTTAACAAGCTAGAAATCAGCACTGATGTCTTGAGTATAATATTTCCCTGGTATCAAGTAGAAATTATATCCATTTATCTATATCAGCTATGTCTATATCTGTACATATAAGTAACCTGGTTTCTAACAAAATCTTTGAATCTTTGGTATTTTGCAGCATACTACACATGGAGGGAGACATGATTTGACTGATGAAGACAATGTTGTACTTTTTTTCCACTTTTTGGAGGGCAATTGGGGTTAAGCGACTTGCTCAAGGTCACATGGCTAGTTTTTGTGTTAAGTATCTGAGGCCGGATTAGAACTCAGGTCCTCCTGACTCCAGGGCGGGGTGCTCTATTCACTGCACCACCTAGCTGCCTCTTGCTATACCACCTAGCAGCCTCTGCTCTTTACTATTAAGGATATTCTTTTGTGTAACCAGTTTTTGGTAGGAAGAAGTTCAGCCAGAAAATAAAAGCTACTCTCCCTGCAAAGGGAAACCAGGGAAGCAGCTTTCCTCCTAAGGAAAACCTCTGGAACAGAGAAATTTGAAGGAGATAAATAGATATAATGCTAGTCTGGTGTCCAACTTTGAGAGTGGAGAAAAGAACACTTCTGGGGCCTACCTACTTCTCTCCCAACTATCGTGTAAGCTTGACCTTTGGTGCTCCTCAATGTTGAGCCAGGCCACAGATGATATCTATCCAAGCCATCTATGAGCTCTATCATTTGGATAACCTAGATAAATATATATCTTTCACACACAGACATGTATGTGCATATAGATAGGTATACATAAATGTGCATGTGTGTATATTTCACACACACACACACACACACACACACACACACACACACACGGGTCAGGGAGACCTGAGTTCAAATTTTACCTCAGATACTAACTAGCTATATGACTCTGGGCAAGTCACTTAACTGTGTTTGCCTTAATCTCCTGGAGAAGGAAATGATAAACCTCCCCAGTATCAATGCCAGACAACATTGGTATGCTATGGTCCACAGGGTCATAAAGAGTTGGACATGCGAACTAATATAATAAAAATTATAATTTTACCTAATTAAATTACATATTTAGTGCCATGCCAATCAATCTACCAAAAAATTACTTTATAGAGCTAGTAAAAATAGTAACAAAATTCATTTGGAAGAACAAAAGGTTCAGAACATCAAGGGAATTAATGAAAAGAAATGCTAGGGAAGGTGGCTTAGCTCTACCAGATTTTAATCTGTGTTATAAAGTAGCAGTCATCAAAACTACTTGGTACTGGCTGAGGAATAGAGCAGCGGATCAATGGAATAGATTGGATACATGAGACTCAGCAGTCAATGACTATAGTAATCTACTGTTTGATAAACCCAAAGACCCGTTTTGGGGATAAGAACTCACTATTTGACAAAAACCGCTGGGAAAACTGGAATATAGTTTGGCAGAAACTGGGCATAGACCATTATCTAACACCGTACACCAAAATCAAGTCTAAATGGGTGCATGATCTAGATATAAAGGCTGATAACAGTAAGCATTCTGGAAAAGCAAGGAATAGTGTATCTGTCAGATTTACAGAGAAGAGAGGACTTTGTGACAAAACAAGAGTTAGAGAGTGTTATAAAATACAAAATGGATAATTTTGATTACATTAAATTGAAAAGTTTCTATACAAACAAAGCCAATATAACCAATATTATGAGGGAAGTGGGAAATTGGGAAAAAAAATTTGCAACCAGTATCTCTGATAAAGGCCTCATTTCTAAAGTATACAGAGAATTGAGTCAAATCTATAAGAACACAAGTCATTCCCCCATTGACAAATGGTCAAAGGATATGAACAGGCATTTCTCAGAGGAAGAAATTAAAGATATCTATAAGCATATGAAAAAATGCTCTAATTCACTAGTGATTAGAGAAATGCAAATCAAAACAACTCCGAGATACCACATCTCACTGGTCAGATTGGCTAAGATGACAAATATTGGAGAGGATGTGGAAAAATTGGAACACTAATGCATTGTTGGTGGAGTTGTAAAATGATTCAACCATTCTGGAGAGCAACCTGGAACTACGCCCAAAGGGCTATAAATAATTGCATACCTTTTGACCCAGTAATACCACTTCTAGGGTTGTATCCCAAAGAGATCATAGAAGTGGGAGGAAGACCTGTATGTACAAAAATATTTATAGCGCCTCTTTTTGTGATGGCAAAGAATTGGAAATTAAGGGGATGCCCATCAATTGGGGAATAGTTAAATAAGTTGTGGTATATGAATGTAATGGAATATTATTGTGCTACAAGAAATGAGGAGCAGACGGACTTCATATTTACCTAGAGAGACTTATACAAACTGATGCTGAGTGAGAAGAGCAGAACCAGGAGAAATCTGTACACAATTACAGACACAACATATGTGTAACAACCAACTTTGATAGACTGGACTCTTCTCAGCAATGCAAGGTTATAAGACAACTCCAAAAGGCTCATGATGGGAAAAGATGTCTACATTCAGAGAAAGAACTAGAGAGAATAGAGTTTGAATGCAGATTGAAACAAACTACCTGCTCTCTCTCTTTTTCTTGTTTGGTTTTGTTTCCTCTTTCTCATTGTTCATTCCATAGGTTACAATCCTTCTTTATAACCTGACAAATGTCTAATGTGAAAGTATTTGCAGATCCTATACTTGACTGCATGCCACCATAGGGGATGGGAGGGAGGAAAGGGAGAGGGAGAAAATTTGAAACTGAAGGGAATGTGGAACTGAATCTTGTAAATCAAAAGTAAAGAAACAAATTAATAAAGATAAAATTTTACTTTAAAAAAAAGAATTGGACATGACTGACTGAATGAAAAACTATATATCTGTGTGTATACACATATATGTTGTATACATATATATGTATATGCACATATATATACACAAACATGTGCTTGGTACTATTAGTATATTAGTGTAGGGAAGAATTCCTGATTTAAAAAATTCTCTCTATTAATGCAGATCAACAACTATTGAATGAATGAATGAAAAATATTTAAGAATTGACTATGTGCTAAAATTCTGTGCTAAGAACTGTGGATACAAATGAAAAAGAAGACAGTTCCTGCAAAGAGTTTCCACTATGTTTGGAGAAAACACCACACAGAAGCGAATTCAGCTACAGGTGAGGACTCTGGAGTCTTTAGATACTGGGGTATCTACCCCAGAGGTAGCCCACTACCATTGGGAAGGGGAAAATAGGTCTAAGAGTTAGAATGGAGATAGGATTCTGGGTTGCCTCTGGCAGGACTGTGAAAGAGAGGGGTTGTCAGGAGGTTAAGGAAGCCAGTTCTTGTTGGGGTCCTCCAAGTAACCCTGGGTGGAATCTGGGGCATTGGCAGGAGGAAGAGGAAACTACTTTTCTGAAAGTTATAGGTTTACAGAGTTTTTTGGGGGTACTAAGAGGCTAAGTTGATTTACCAGGGTCACAGAGCCAGCTTGTTTTAGAAACCGGATTTGAATTCAAGACTTCTTGACTCCAAGGGATGGTCCCTTATTCACTATGTCATGTTAACTGTCTGGATAAGGTTAGTATAATCCCTCTCTGGCATCGGTCAGAAATAAATACATACAGATGCACATAAAATATGCAATTATTTTTTAAAATTATAGTATAAGGATATTGTAAAAATGGCTTTTATCCCTTAAAAGGTTGCCAGTCGCTATCAATGTAGAGAAGAGTTAGTTTCCACTCATCTCAAGTATTAAAAATGATCTACATGTGGATATTTAATTCCCCCCAGTAATACAGATTACACCTGTTCCTGGCAGGGCTGTTCCTGCCTGCTTATCCTGTGAGACTTTTGTCTGTGTTGTCCCATCAGTTTGTTCCCGGAGTTTCCACCTAATATGCCGAGGACTTCCCTAGATTTCTCCTAACTTCTAGAGGTTCCCAGTGAACCCCATGGGCCGGTCACTTATTAGCACTCTCTCTCTACCTCCTTTACTAAGCTGGTCTTACTGAGCAAAGGATAAAAATAGATAAATTAGCAAGATCAAAGACCAGAACTGGAAGGGACTTCAGAGGCCATCTTGTACATCTCCCTTATTTTATACACAAGGAAACTGAGGTCTAGAGAGAAAGATTAAGGATTTGACCAAGGTTACTCTGTCCTCTTAAATCATGGTGCTGTCAAGACAATGCTGCTAGCTGCCTCCAAATCCTCCATTCATTCACTGAACATCTATTGTTCACATCACACTGTATTATGTGTTACATGTGTAGCAAAGGAAATAAGAAGGATGTGGTCTGTGCAGGTGCTTTTAGGTTCCTTGTGGGAAGGAGTGGGGTGGGGTGAAATCTGAGAATCAAAACAATTTTTCATTTTCATTTTCATTGAGAATCAAAGCATTTTTCAACCCTTGAAAGAACATTTTTGCATGTAATTCTTAGCTCTTTATGTCTATTCACGAGGTCCACTTTATTTCTATAATAAGTGTTTCTGATGCCACTTAGAAGTTGAATGGGGAAAACAGATCAACAAAGAAATGAGGAAGGGAGGAAATGAATTGTATGCATATATGGATGAACATGTAAGTACATTTCCTATCCTCCCCATTGCCTCAACCTTTTATTCAATGTCTAGGAGGCATTATAAATACTTGTTTAAAAGATCAAAAAGAACAATTACAAAAGGCGAAAGCCAAATGTTATATAATTATAATGAGCAAGTTTGGTGTCAAAAAAATGAAAAAAAATCACCTTCTTTTTGTTGCAGAAGGGGGGAGATTATGTATGTGAAACGTATATATTGTCGACTATCTTCTATGTGTCTTTTTCAATTCTCTGTTAACAGGGATTGGTTCTCTAGGTAGTAGAAGGGGAAGGCCTATATCTGGAAGAAAAGGTGATATAAATACCAAAGATATCGATAATTTTTAGAAAGATGATTTTAAAAAGAAATATTTGTAACATTTCAAATGTGACTATTAAAGATTGGTATCAAATATAAGTGAACTAATTTAAAATAAGCCCAAACTCTGGTCCTTTTCGTGCTTCCTTTTCTAGTGATTATGGCTAAGAGCCTCCTTGTACAGAGAACATTCCCCCAATCCCTGTTTCCTTTCAAGGTACTCCAGTGGAACATAAATCCTATTCCGGTGAATGATCCCCTGTTCTCATGAACAATCGCCAAGCTGTCCACATTATTTGCACAAATATGTCACTGTAAATTAGGTCCTTGACCCTGCCTCCACAGCTATTTAACTACAAATGCCAAAAGAACATCATTCATGATGGCGTTATCAAAGTGGGCATTATTGCTCAGAATGTGCCCTTGACAGATTCTGAGTCTGGTTCTGCTACATTCTTCCATGTTGCATCTCAGTGACCATTTGTGCCTCTGGCACTCTTTCCTGCTCCAAAGTCCAATAGTTCAAAAAAGAAAAAAAAAGAAAATGACTGTGGACCTCCTTTGTCTCTTAGGCCTCAGTTTCCCCCTGTAAAAAATGAGAGAGTTGGGATTGGATGATTGCTAAGGTCCCTTCCAGATCTAAGACCTTATTCGATATGCTTGATCATCATACCCTGATTTTATAATGCAATTCACTTCCTATTTGGGATCTCATCAATTCACTAAATGATACTGAGAGAAAAATGAAATTTGGGGGTTATCCCCATTTAATGAAATGAGGAAAGAGAGGTTTATTAGCAAAGATGCCTCATTTAAATCAACCTCTGTAAGTTTCAGTTTCATCTATAGAATGGGGACAATGGTACTTGCACTACCAACCTACAGAGTTATTTTAAGGAAAACACTCTGCAAGCCCCTCTGGCCTCCCATCCCTGACAGGTGAAACTTGGCTCATCTTACTGTGGGCCAGGCCTCCATGCCACTTCCTGTAGTCTCCTTGCCAAATCCCTATGGAAGCACCCTCATTCCCCTTTCTAGCACCTCATTATGTGTTATCTTCCCCATTAGTATGAAAACTCCTTTGAAGATAGGGACTTGTATTTATATACCAAGTGCTTAGTTAGCTTAGCTTTAAGTGCCTGAATGCTTTATCTGTCTATCTAACTATCTTGGTCTGTCCTATAGTGGGTCTCTTTGTCTCCTCCTTTTTCTGTCTCTGTCCCAGTTTCTTTTTCTATCTTTGCCTCATTCTGTTTCTTTCTCTATCTCTCTGTGTCAGTCCGTCCATCTCTCTTGGTTTCTCTCTTTCGCATTGTCTGTCTTTTCTCTTTCTCCTTGTCTCCTTCTATCTCTGTCTCTGACTTTCTCTTTCTCTGTCCCTGTTTCTGTCTTTGTGTCTTTCTCTCTCTTTCTATCTCCATCTTTCTCTTTCTCTGTCTTTGTATCTTTCTGTCTGTCTCTGTCTCTCTAAAGTAAAATCAGAATGTAAGTCACATGGGTGGAAGGAAGGGACCCTTTTGTTTCAGTTTGTATTCATCCACCTAGGCTAGCTCACAGATGTTTAATAAATGCTTGTTGAATTGAAGTACTATATATATGGGATCATGAGGAATTATACCAGTGGGTATAGTGGGTACAGAGATGGCCTCACTGCCAGTGCCGCCTCAGGTCAGCTCCACCTCTGACATGCACTGACTCACTGACCCAAGGCATGTCACAGCTTCTCAGCAGCTCCAGGCACCTTTCTCAACTGCAAAGAAAAGAGTTTCCTAATCAGTTTCCTGTGTTAGTGAAACCTCAGGTCTCCTCCTATCCCCTAGCCCTATATATGTGCTCATCATTGTTAATTATTATGAAAAGGTCATATCACATAGCTTAACCTTAGTTAGATGTGCCATAGGGCATGGAGATCATAGGATTATAGATTTAGAGATAGAAAGAACATTTAAAGTCATCTAGTTCAATACTTTCTTTTTACAAATGAGGAAATTAAGACCCATAGAGTTCACATGACTTGCCAAGGAGGCATCACCTTACAACAAAGGTCCATGGCAGGGATCTCATCAAGCTGATGGAGGAAGGAGGGGAAGGGAAGAGTTATCAAATTGATCAAAGGTTCTCCCATCAACCTCCCATTATACTCTCTAGTGATAAAATTACTAATAGAGTTTTAAGCTTTAATAATAGAGCTAAGCATTCTGATACTTAGGAAGGCCTCCAGTTTCAGGGAGTTTAAGGTTTGGGGGAGATTTCCTCCCATTCCTAACTGTTGGAGGCAAAGTACTTAAGAGGAAATTGACATAATAGATACAAGCCTGACTTTGAAGTCAAGGAGACCAAGGTTCAATTTCTGCCTCTAACAAATATTGGCTAGGATTCAGAGGTTCCCAAACTTATTTGGCCCACTGCCCTGTTTAAAAAAAATTACTCAGTACCCCCTTGGAAATCTACTTTCTTTAACCCTTTAACTTTTTTTTTTAATTGTATAATTTCTTTTTTGTTTGTTTGTTTTTTGAAGGGCAGAAGGCAGGGCAATTGTGGTTAAGTGACTTGCCCAAGGTCACACAGGTAGTAAGTGTTTAGTGTCTGAGGCTGGATTTGAACTCAGGTCCTCCTGATTACAGGGTCAGCGCTCTACTCACCATGCCACCTAGCTGCCCCTGAATTTATATCATTAGCCTCTTTGGATTGTTCCAGTGCTGCACCGCCTTCCCCCCACCCCAGGGGGTGGTATTGCCCACTCTGGGTAAGCAATTCTCTTAACTTCTCAGTGTCTGAGGTGACTCTGAACCAAGCCTCAACATCATTTCCCAGTTATTTCTAAACCATAGTTATCTACCTTGCTTTTTAGGTCCTCATTATATATTGTCTTCCCTGATTAGAATGTAAATTCCCTGAGGGCCTGAACTGTCTGTCCATCTTGTACTTATACCCCCAATGCTTGGCACACCATTGGGCATTATTGTACCATGTTTAATAGATGTGTTATCATTGTATGTGTAGTGTTTGCTTTTATCATTTATTTTGTGAATGAAGAAATTGAAATCCAGAGAGGTCACAGGTTGAAGATTTAGGGATAGAAAAAAGTTTAGAGGTCATCTAGTTCATTATTTTTATTTTACAAATGAGAAAACTAAGACCCACAGAGTTTAAGTGACTTTCCAAGGATCATACAGCTAGTAAGGAGCAGAGCCTGGATTTGAATTTAATTCATTTGATTCCAAATCCAAGGCTCATTCAACTACACCACATTGCCTCTTCTATGCCTTTTCTGGACTATTTACTTCTTTATTGATCACTGGACTTGTAGATCTGACATGGTCTCAGAAAAGAGACTGTTGTGTTTTTCATTGTAATTTCCTCAGAGCCAAATATACTGCAAGATTGTATAAGATCATGAATAAAATTTTGAGCTGAATTTTGTAATTTTCCAAATTATTCTCAGAAAACGACCAATTATAAAGCAAATACCAAACCTTTTCTATTGCCAGAGTATCCAAGTAATATTCTTCCATCATTCTAGCAATAATGAACCAAGACATTGTATGATTTAGAGCTGGAAGAGATCATCCAACCCTTTATGAGAGGATTCTGGGAAGATGGTGGAGCAGGTCAGAAAATTCCAAACTCTCAAGATTGTCCCCCACAAAAGAGTTAAAATAGCACCTTAGGGCAAACAAAGTGTGGATGGAGATAAATAAGAAGGGTCTTCCTGAAACAATTTGAAAAGATCAGAAGAAAAATTTCAGGATGAGGTTTGGTCCCTGTGAAGAGTAAACACCTCCAGGGTAGGTTCCATTTTAAGAACAAGGGCAAGTCCTGGGGTCATTTGGTTTGAGAGGCTGCCTTGGCCCTAGCCACTGGAACTTTTACTCCTGGGGTGGTGCATCTGAGCCCAGGAAGATTGAGGGAACCTCTGCTGATAAGGAACACCAGACCCAGCTTTGCTGTGAAGAGTGGCTGGGTGAGAAGAGGCCAGCTCACACCCAGTGAGTGCAGAAGCAGTGGGGCAGAAAGTCCTTGGCTGTGGGCACTTACGGGAGGCTAGAGGCTTGGCTTTGGTTCCAGGCTAGAGGGGAGAACTGATGATCTGGGTCAAGAGGCATCATTTCCAATACCCCAAGGATAGAGGTGATTATAAAAATTAAGTTATTACTACAAAAATGCAAAGGAGAAATAATCCAACCATAGAAAGCTATTATGGAACTAGAGATGACCAGGATTCATCTTCAGAGGAGGATATTGAAGTAAAGAAACCCCCAAAGAGTAATGTCAAATGGTCACCTGCTTAAAAAGAATTCATAGAAAATCTTTAAAAAGACTTTAAAAATCAAATGACAGAGATGGAGGAAAAACCAAAAAAGAAAATAAGAATAATCCAAGAAAAACAAAAGAAGGGTATGAAAGGAAAGTCAAACAATTAGAAAAGGAGATCCAGGGGTTTCTAGATGGCACAGTGAATAGAGCACCAGCCCTGGAGTCAGGAGGACCTGAGTTCAAATCCAGCCTCAAACCCTTGACACTTATTAGCCATGTGACCTTGGGCAAGTCACTTAACTCCAAATGCCCTGCCTTCCCCCTTCCAAAAAGCAAAAAAAAAAAAAGGAGATCCAGAATCTTAAGGAAGAAAATGACACCTTGAAAATCAGAATTGGGCAAAGTGAAGCCGGTGAAATTAGAAGAGATCAAGAAATAATTAAACAAAATACGAATAGTGAAAAAATAGATGGGAAAGTAAAACATTATAAGAAAAACAAAAGATTTGGAGAATAGATCAAGAAGAGAAAATACAAAAATAATTGGACTAACTGAAAGTTGCAATCAAAAAAAAGAATCCGGATACAATAATACAAGAAATAATGAAAGAAAATTGTCTTATTAGAACAAGGGGGGGAATAGAAAAAATTCATTGATTACCACTTAAAAGAGATCCTATGAGGAAAACTCATAGGAATATCATAGTCAAATTCCAAAACCCACAGCTCAAGGACAAAATATTAAGAACATCAAGATTAAAACAATTTAAATATGATGGTGCCACAACTACAATTACACAAGACCTAGCAGCAGAGACATTAAAGGACCCCAGGTCTTGGAACACATCAAATCAAAGGGCAAAAGAACTGGGTCTCCACCTGAAAATAGCATACCCTCCAAAGTTAAGTATTGTCCTGAATGAAAAAAAGTGGACATTTGATAAACCCTCAGACTTTCAAGACTTTGTAAAAAAAAAATCCTGACCTTGATAGAAGATTCAACCTATAGGAACCAAGAGAAATATAAGGCACATACCAAAGATTATAGTTATAAGGAATTCATTATATATTTACTCTTTAAACATGTAAAATGCAAAATGTATTTCTAAGATTCATATTAATAATTGGGTAACTCATAAGAAAGACTGGGTTAAACCTGAGTATGATATGAATTTAAAAAGTAAAACCATTTGGGAACATCTAAAAAGAACAATTATTTTATACAAATGAGGTGCAAGAGAAAGAATCAATACAGAGGAATTAGATGAGGGAGGAGGCTGGTAGTTCTGGTAACCTACTTTCATGGGGAAGGGGTTTAAGAGGGAATAATACATATGTATTTAGAAAAATATAAAATTCTTCTAAATTCAGAAGAAACAAAATAGTAGGGGCATAAGGAGGGGGGAGAAGACAATGGAAGGATCTTTAGAGGGGAAGGTGAGGGAAGAGGAAAAAGTGGCATATAGAAGGGTCTTTAGATTTATGGGAATTGAAAGATAGAGGAGGGATTCTTGGAGGGGGATAGGCAAGTAATAGGAGGGCAAGGCAGTTGGTAGAAGTAAAGTAGAGGAGGCAGGAGGGATAGGAAATAAGAGATATGAACAAACATAAAAACAAAGAAGTAGATTATGTTTGGGAAAGTATCTGTCTACATATGTGTGTATATGTGTATGTATATGTCTATAGCTATAGAGAAGCATATCTAAACTTCATTGTAGCCTTTTGGGGAGGAAGGAAAAAAAAAGAACAAAGCAAAAAAGCACACAGCAAAGAACAAAAGAAAACTTACAAGGAAGCAAAGAAAAGATGGACAATTCTCAATACAACATGTATTATTTATCATACAGAATTTCTTTTTTTTTTTTTAAAGCAATTGGGGTTAAGTAACTTGCTCAAGGTTACACGGCTAGTCATTATTTATGCGTGGGTGCTCATTTTCTGAGGCCGGATCTGATCTCGGGTCATCCAAACTCCGAGGCCGGCACTCTTACTCACTGCTCCACCTAGTCACCCCTTTAGGGCAATTGGGGTTAAGTAACTTGCCCAAGGTTACACGGCTAGGTTTTTGTTTGTGCGGATTAAGTGTCGGAGGCTGGCTCCGAACTCAGGTCCTTCTGATTCCAGGGCCGGCGCTCTATTCACTGTGCCACCTAGCCGCCCCCAGAATTTCTTGAAATGAAAAATTATTGTTACATATTTTGAATCCCCTTTTCTGTTCAGCTATGTATATGACATGCTTTTTCTTCTTTGCATTTAAGTTTCAATATTTAGGTTTATGATATGTTTTTGTTTCTTTTCTCTATTCCGTATTTGTGTTCTGGGCCTTGAATCTAAAATATATATATTTTTAAAATCCAAGCCTTTGCTTGGACAAGTAATATTGTGTGTGTGTGTGTATATGTGCACATATATGTGCACATGGACAGCTAGGAGGCACAGTGGATAGAGTACTGGGCTTGCAATCAGGAAGATTCATCTTCATGAGTTCAAATCTGGCCTCAGACCCTTACTAGTGGTGTGACCCGAGACAAGTTTCTTAACCCTGTTTACCCCAATTCCTCATTTGAAAAATGAGCTGGAGAAGGAAGTATCTTTGCCAAGAGAACCCCAAATTTGTTCACGAAGAGTTGGACAAGACTGAAATGACTGAACAACAACAAAGTAAATATTATACACAAGACCAAGAGCCATTCCCCATTAGAGAAGTGATCAAAAGTGAACAAATATTTCTCAGAATTGCAAACTGTTAATAGCCATATAAAAGAACGCTCCAATTCACTAATAATAAGAGAAATGCAAATCAAAACAACCCTAAGGTTTTACCTCACACATTTGACAAATATGACAAAAGATGGAAATTGTCAATGTTAGAAGGTTGCAGGAAAATAGGCATACTAGTATGTTGCTGGTGGAGCTCTGAGTCAGTACAACAATTTTGAAAACAATTTGAAATTATACAAATATCGTGACTAAAATGTTCATACCATTTGTTTCAGACATTCCACTACTAGGCTTATACCCCAAGGCCTTCCTACATTCACTAAAATACTTATAGCCACACTTTTTGTGGTAACAAAGAATTGGAAATAAAGTAGATGCCCAGCAGTTGGAGGAAATGGCTAACGAAATTGTGGTATACATGAATGTAGTAGAATATTAATTGCTGGCTATTAGAAATTATGACTATGATGAATACAGAGAAGCATGGGAAGATTTTTAGAATCTGATACAGAATGAAAGAAGCAAAGCCAAGAAAAAAATATATTCACAATGGTTTCCAACAATGTATATGGAAAGAACAACCGGCACAAATCAATAGAAAGTGAATGTTTCAAACTCAGAAAGGATAAGCATGGTACCAAAGAAGAAATGTGAGAAAACATATCCTCTCACTCGCTGCAGAGGAGGTATGAAGCATTGTCTATAATTTCAGATTTCTGGTTGTTTGAATTGGTTCTGCTACAAAGTTAGATGGCGCAATGATGGACTTGGTATCAGGAATACTTTTGTGTAAATATTGCCTCAGACTCTTACTAGCTATAGGACCCTGGGCTAATCACTTACTCTCCTCTGGCCTCAATTTCTTTATCTGTAAAATGGATAGCATCTACCTCACAGAGTAATTGTGAGGATCAAATGAAATAACACATGTAAAGTATTTTGCAACTTTAAGTACCACATAAGTCCTAACTATTATTATAATTAATTGTTTTTCTCTTCTTCTTTTCCTTTTTTTTTTCTTTAAAAGCTATTCTTCATTATATGGAAGAGGAAAGATATAAGAAAAAATGATTGAAAAACAAAAGATCAATACAATTTTTTTTAAAAAAAGAAATCTAATCCTTTAATTTTACAAGTGGAGAAACTAATTTCTGTAGAGGTTAAAAACCCAAGGTCATAGTAACTAAGTGGTTTGGATGGATCAGTCTGTGAAATTGCTGTTTTATTTGGCAGAGCTAATTAAGGAGTGGAAGCCAAGGTTAGAAACGGAACATGTTAGCATGTCTCTGTGACGTGCTAATATTTTTCAGAGAGGAAACCTGGTCCCTGGGGTTTGGGAGAGTTGTTCATTTTTCTCCATAAAATATTCTTATCTCAATCTCTCCATATCTCTCACTGTCCAGGACCCTAAACTTTGTGGAAAAGAATAATAAAAAAGATATTGAATGATTCTGGAGATGAGGTTAAAGCTAGGTAACCACAGGTAGGGAAAAAATGTAGGCATCCACAATCCCACATACATTGCAGTTTTTAAATCCTTGAATTACTATCTCCTCCTTGAATCTCCCGTTTCTCCCAGAGATTTATTTATTCACCAAGGAAAATCAGCATTTCCTGACATACCCAATAATTGTATTTCTGTATGGGGCAAATCCTCAGTTTTTACCCCAAATTCAGACTTCAGAGGAAGAAAGGACAGTACGCCAAGAGAGGAAACAGGACATTAGGCCAAGAAATTTTATCGAAGAAACCTAAGGATAAGAAATCCTCATTAGGAAATTCAAAATCCAAATGAACCGCTTTCTTCTCTAAAGACCCTAGAATTTTGAATTGTGATGATTTCAAAGGCACAAAATAAAACTTTAATTGGAATGATCTACGTGGAACCCACCTGGATTAATTTTTTTTTTTTTTTTTGCCTTTTGGAGGGCAGTTGGGGTTAAGTAACTTGCCCAAGGTCACACGGCTAGGTTTTTTGTTTGTGTGTGCATTAAGTGTCTGAGGCCGGATCTGAACTCAGGTCCTTCTGACTCCAGGGCCAGCGCTCTACTCACTGAGCCACCTAGCCGCCCCTGGATTAAAATTTTAACATGAAAATTAAAACATGTAAGTCAATGAAAGATAGTGGATAGAAAAGTTAGGTTCAGATCCTGCCCCTGCACAGACTAACCATGTTACCATGAGCAATCCATTTTACTCTAGGCAATATTCTTTGTCTCTAAGTTACATATGATTTGCAGATCTGCAACAGTGAAGGGCTTTTCCACACTGAGTGTTCCCTATACTAATTAAAATCAATTCACAAGTATTCATTAAGCTTACTTAGGCTTACTTACTGAGGGAGGGGAAAGATGAAGAAGTCAGAAAAGGTCCTGGGGGGAGTACATTTCTAGTACATGCCATGGTAATAGTGGAAAAAGTAAACAGTTCCTGCCCTCAAGGAACTTACATTCTACTGGGGGAAACAACATGTGTAACTGATATTTTAAAAATACAACATTAAAAAAATTTAAAAATACAACATATATACAGAATAATAAAAAGTGATTCCATTTCCGGGGTGTGTGTGTGTAGGGGAGGTAGTACTTAGAGCATTGATATTGTTGGAAGCAGAGGTCTGGACCCCCCAGTTAAGACAAAAAGGATTTTTTTTTTTGCCTTTTTTTCAGAGGGGGGAAGGGCAATTGGGGTTAAGTGACTTGTCCAAGGTCACATGACTAGTAAGCGTTAAGTGTCTGAGGTCAGATTTGAACTCAGGTCCTCCTGATTCCAGGGCAGGGCCTCTATTCACTGTTCCACCTAGCTGCCCCCAAAAGGATTTCTTTTTATAATATTTTTATCAAAAGTTGAAAAAAGCAATACAACTAACTAACTACTATGTAATTGGTTTAAAGATTTGTTCTAGGGAATTAGAGCAAGAAGTTTCCTGAGCTGAAAATTTCAGAAAATAAAAAACAACTATACAGATGAAATCCCATTGTATATGATATACAGGTCTGGATATACACGGGGCAAACCCTCAAAGAATAATTCTTTCTCCAACATAGTTAAAATCTTACCAAAGGGCTTTCTGTTATACAGAAAAAATCATATCCATGATAAGCACAGGATAAATGTGTGCTTTATCACGTTTAGCCTCTGTGGATTGCTGGAAAGTGTTTTATAGGGGCCACTGGCTCTCAGAGACTTATTATGGTGTCCAATTGACAATCTTCAAAGGGCTCTTACCCCAGTAGACTCATGAAAGATATCCCAGGTGGAATGGTTAACAAAGTGAAAATACACATAAAAAAAATCTGGGAAGCTAGATATTCTGTTTTTCCACTGTGTCTGGAGTTAAAAGGTAGGGGGAGTTCTTAGAAAGAAAGAACCCTCTATTAACTTCATTAAGTCAAAGGTCTGAATTTTCTTGCTGTCCCCAGCTTGTAAACACCTCATTCTTTGTTGGACAAGGTTTATTGTGCTGTTAACAGTTTGTATCCCCCCATAGCACAAGGTGAAATTTGACCTAAGCTGAGTTTGCTTCCCTTTAAATGAAATGTGGATAGACGATCAGTGAAGAGTTTGAATCTTTGAGTAAAGGGATTCTATTTATATATATAGCAAGTAGTTAGGACCCATGTCTAGTGGGTTCTCTATACACTATGCTGCACTATCATTGCCATTTTTGTGGGTATATATAGCAGTGGCAGCAAGGTCTAGTGTATAGAAAAATGGCTTCAGAACCAGAAAAATCTGAGTTCAGTTCAGTTCAAATCCTACCCTTTTCACATATTGATTTTGTGACCCTATATAGTGCTCTACACAACTCTGTAAGTTGCAGAGGATTAGCCTGCATTGATTTAATGAATTTATATAGTCAAAAATTCCTCATACCAGTGAAATCACTGGTTTAGTCCATATACATACATACATATATATATATATATATATATGTGTGTGTGTGTGTGTGTGTGTGTGTGTGTGTGTGTGTGTGTGTACAAACTAATTCAGTATCTTTGCCAAGAAAACCCCAAATGGGGTCATGAAGAGTCAGACGTGACTGAAACAACTCAACAACAACAATAAATTATACACATACACAAATGCCAAGTCTAAAAAAAATCACCTACCAATCTTTCAACACCAAAGTTTGAGAAATTGGATCCTGGAACAATTAAGGAGTTGTTTCTGGCTAGCCAAGATAAGTCCCTTGAGTTAAGGTGTAAGTTGAGGTATCTGTTTTCCAGATTTTACATAGAATAGACACTCTAGGGTCTGAGACATGCAGTTCATCATGACCTAAAGTACTTCTGTTCAGATAATGAAAGGCATTGTGGTCTAAAGGCAAGAGTTCTCTACAGCTGAGGTCTTACTTCCAGCTTGTCACTGATTAATTTAAGGATTGTGGATATGTTTCTACCTTACTTTCCACGTATGTACAGTGTAATTACTGTGTGAATGAAATTGTTTTTGAGTTCTCTGGAAGAAAAATTCTTTATAACTAAATTCTACCTATGGGATAAATTCTACCTACTCTACACTACCTCTTCTGCTCTACTTAGATGACCTGTCAGCCTACCAGAAGACCTCCAATTTCCTTAATAGCTGTTATCGTGCATTATGAAATACCCATCCTTCTATTGCCCCCATATTCTCATACCTTTATCTCCCCTCAATCTGCCTCACAACTACCCTTCTGCACTGAACCTTCTGGAATGCCCATTCTATTGTGGTTTTTGTCTTGTTTTGTTTTTGCTTTTTGGAGGGGGGAAGACAGGGCAGTTGGGGTTAAGTGACTTGCCCAAGGTCACATGGCTAGTAAGTGTTAAGTGTTAAGAGGCCGGATTTGAACTCAGGTTCTCCTGACTCCAGGGCCAGTGCTCTATTCACTGTGCCACCTAGCCGCCCCTCCCATTCTATTGTTAACAGACTCCTCACAACCTCAGACTTTTTGTTCATATGGTCTTAGATTTAGATCTGAAAGAGATCTTAAAATCATCTAATCCAGTCTCTTCATTTTAGAAGTGAGAAAACTATGGCCCAGAGGAATTAAGTGATTTAATCAAGGTTATCCAGGTAATGTGACAGAAATGGGACTTGGTCCTCAGTGCTCTGATCCCAAAAATATTGCTCTTTTCTCTGTGATTTATGACTTCTGAACTTTCACTATAATTCAGAGTTGGAAGAGATCTCAGAGACTATTTCTGGGGCCAATCAAAAAAAAGTCTTCCACATGGAAGCCAATTATATCCTTAAAGACTGGTATGGTGTCACATCAATTCAGGTCAGTGAACATTTTTTTAAACATCTATAATATACCAGGCACTGTTCTAGGTGCTGGATGTACCAGGACAAAGAAGAAACATTTTTTTTTTTGCTTTAATTTTCCTTATTCTTCAAATTCATCAATTGATCTTTCTATAACATGACCTCCAAGTCCTCTTACAATCTGTAATGGGAATAGGAACTTGAAGATCTTCCCTGCCCCTTAATAGACCTAGGGGGGAGTTTGAAGACGTCCCCTGCTATGAAAGTAAACTCTGCTCCCTAATAGGCTGAAGGTGGTCACATGGAGACTGTGATGAAGGGAATTTGCTGAAGGGAAACAGAGCCCACAGGAAGCTTCCCTGCTGTGAAGATAAACTCTGCCCTCTGATAGGCTGAATGTAGTCACATGGAGCCTGTGGTGGGAGGAGTTTGCTGAAGGGAAACGGAGCCCACAGGAAGCTGGTTCAGAACTAGCCAGACAATGGGGGACAGAGGAGCTAAGGCAAGGAGATAGAGAGTTTTGTGAGGAAATATTGATCTTGTATTGGTTTGTGGGAAGGCTGAAGAATGCTGTGGCTTTCAGTGTTATTATGGCTTCTGAATATCTTTGGTACTATGATGGAATCAGCTTGCTGGTTTTGGGATTTGGTTTTCTGGTGTCTAAATAAATGCTTCAGTTCTATTCTCTATCTGGAGAATTTGCTATATTTTTCCATCATGATTGTGGGCACTGTAAATATTGCATTAGCGCTATACTATCCTGGCCTCCCTCACCTGCTCTTGCTGTCTTATTAATTTTTTTTTTTTAAGCAATTGGGGTTAAGTAACTTGCTCAAGATTACACAGCTAGTCATTGTTTATGCGTGGGTGCTCATTTTCTGAGGCTGGATTCGATCTCGGGTCATCCCAACTCCGAGGCCAGCGCTCTTACTCACTGCGCCACCTAGTCGCCCCTTTAGGGCAATTGGGGTTAAGTAACTTGCCCAAGGTCACACGGCTAGGTTTTTTTGGTTTGTGTGGGTTAAGTGTCTGAGGCCGGATCCGAACTCAGGTCCTTCTGACTCCAGGGCTGGCGCTCTACTCACTGCGACACCTAGCCACCCCTTATTAATTTTTTATTAAGAGTGTGGTGCATAGAACTGAAGAGAGCATGGCAGACCTGATTTAGGCAGGGTAGAGTATAGTAGAATTGTCCTCTCTTGTCACTGTATCACTCAATAAAGTCTAGTATAGCATTAGATTGTTTAGCTCTGATGTCCCATTGTGGACTGCTCATATTCAACTGGCAGTCCACTAAAAACTCCAGATCTTTTCCACACGGACTTATCCCTAACTCCCCCATGCTGTATTTGGGAAGCTGATTTTTTTTTTCAACCCATGTCCATTTGCATTTATTCCTATCACATTTAATTTAATTAGATATAGTTCTTTTTCTTTTGTTAAGATCTCCTAGGAATTGGATTCTGTCATTCAGCATGTTGATTATTCTTTCCAGCTCCCTATAATGTGAAAATTCTATAAGCATATAAGCCATTGTTTAAAATGACTTGAGTTGGACAAGGATAGATCACTGGAATACTGAATGAAGGAATTTTTTAAGGTAACATAAACCCATAAAGGACTGGTCTCTTCTCAAGACTTCCACATCATCCCTTACTCAACTGAAGACTTTGTCTCATACTTTACCAAGAATATAAAGAATGTGAGCTCTATTTCTCACCTCTCACTACTACATTTCAAAACCCTTCTCTTTACCAAGGCAAGCCCTTCTATATGTGCCCTTCATCCTTCTGTCATTTCCCCAAGAAAATTGCCCCAACAATCACTCCCTCTTTCTAATCTTCAATCTTTTCCCTATTGTCCACAAGTTCATGTAAGTCACCTCCATCCTGGAAAAAAACTCTACTAATAGGGTATATGATATAGATAATAACTTTAAGTTATTATGTCGTTTCTCATCTCTTTTTATCAGTTTAAACTCCTCGAGAAAACTATATTATTTCCCCTCCTTCTGGTCCTCTCACTCTCTTCTCAGCTTTTTGCAATCTAGCTTCTGAATTCATCACTAAATCATGGTCCCTATCAGTAAGTAAAAATGAAGGTTCTGTCCTAGGCCTTCTTTTATTTTTTATACTTTCTCCTTTGTTAGACTCATTAACTTCCAGGAGTTTTAAGTATCATTTCAATGTAGAAAACTTTCAAAGCTATATAGCTAGTCTTAGTCTCTCTTGAGCTCCAGTCCTGCATCTCTAACTACTTACTTGCTACCTCCAGTTGAATATCTTGTAGACAACTCTAACTCAACCAATTAAAAACTGAACTCCCTCTTTTCTCCAAATTTGTCTCCCTTCTGAATTTTCCTATTCTGTTATTCTGTCTAGGACACCACACTCCACCCAGTCACTTAAGTTCACAACTTTGATGTTATCCTTAACTCCTCACTCTTCCTCATTCCAAATAACCAGTAAGTTGCCAAATCTTGTCATTTCTACATCCACAATATCTCTCCCATCTCTCCCTTTCTGTTTACCCATGTATCGGTCATCCTAGTACAGGGCCTCATCATCTCTCACCTGAACTATGATATAATACTTGTTCTCCCTGCTTCACATCTCTCCTTTCTATAATCTGTTCTCCGCACAGCTGCGAAAGTGTTTTTCCTGAAATATAAGTCTGATTTTTGTCATTCTCATACACAATAAACTTGGAAGGCTCCTTTTTTTGCTTCTAGGATCAAGCAGCTCCTTTGCTTAGTGTTTTAAAACTCTTCACAACCTGACTCTAACCGATCTTTCCAACTTTGCTAAGCATTAGTCCCCTTATGGCACTCTATAGTGCAGTCAAACTGGCATTGCTCTTGGCCCTCACATACAACACTCCACCTCTAACTCTGTGCCTTTGCCCTGGTTGTCCCCCATGCCTGGAATGCACTCATACCTCACCTTTGCCTTTTAGGATCCCTTATTTTCTTTAAAACTCTATTCAAGGGACATCTTCTATGCCTGGTTTCTTTTATTTTCTCCCTCTCTTAATGATTTCTCCCACTCATACATTTATCTTGTATTTCTATTGCATGTGTGTTTCATTTGCCTTTATTTTTCAGTATGTATTCATAGATGCTTGACCTCATTTGCTAGACCTAGAGGCCATTTCCTTCTGTTATTACTGTTTTTCCTGTTGATTTATCTCTTCAAGGTCTTTGAGTTTTCTTCTTTCTGAGATCTTTGGTACTTTCAGTCATTTTTGCTCCTCTTATTTTTTTATCATTTACTTTCTGACATCCTCTCCTTTTCTTTTGAGGCTGGATCTCAAACATCTCAGGCTCCTCTCACACAGGATAATTCACAATTCACCAGCCAAAGTCTCTGACCCAAATGATTTTTGGGTGGTCATAATTGGTCCCTGTCCGACTCCTTCTGCTCCTCAGTTCTCTGGCCTGATTCTAGTGATTCAGTCTGTTTTCCCTAGCACTGGCAGTTTAGACTTTGCAGCACTGGTACTACCAAGTTGCAGTGACTGGCAAGCTTTTGCTCTTGAAGGACTGTGGACAAACTGTCTGTTGAGGCTGGAGCAAACTTCCACAGCCTGAAGCTAGGCTATGCACATCACTGGAAACAGGGAGGAACAATCAGGATTCAGGGGTAGGTTTTGATGTAAGCCTATGTTATGTCCTTGGGTCTGCTAGTGCAGCCTTGCCTCTGCCAGTGTGGGAGAAGGAAGAAGGAGGCTGAGTGAGCTCAGGGTCACTAAGTGGCTGTTTTTGGTTGGGGGAGTTACCTTCTTCTGGATTCTGAGTTCCCCAGACAGTCCTTGGGGTCATGAGACAATGGAGAGAGCTTGATTCTAAGGCTCAATTCACTATCTCATGATGTCTTTCCAACCTCCTCATTTTATAGATGAAGAAACTTAAAGGGAAAATGACTTTCTCAAAGTCACATGGATATTGAGCAACAAAACCAGTTTCTGAACTCAGATCATCGGATGCCATTTTGAGGACCCTTCCACCAGGCCACTATGTTGTGAAAAAACAAAGGATGATGACTTTTTCTCTCCTTGACTAGTGAGACAATACATATGCAACAGGAAGAAGAGTGGGAAATCTGGAGTTGAGGAGTAGAACACATCTGGGGAATACATCATCCATCTCAAGTAGTTGTTTCCCTATGTAATTCATTCTTTGCTCCTTGAGGAGCCAGCCAGGAAGGAGGCTTAGTACCTGCTCAGTCTTGCAGGATGGTCTCAAAGGAAATAGCTACTAGGAGGACCTGCCACTGTCTGAAGGAATCAGTGAGCTTTCAAGCAGATTTCCACCTCCCAGTAAAGAAATGGTACATCATCTATTACATTAAAAGAACCACAAACAACCCATGCCTTACACATGTTCAATGATTCTCTCTGGAGTTAGAGACGAGGCTGACTCTACCTCTGCCTTACGGACTGTGGTATCCACACACACAAGACAGAAAGACCTGGAGCTCTGTTTTTTCTTCATTGTGTTGGCAATAAACTGATTACATCATCTCTAGTTCTGGCATTGACAGGGCCTTCACTGTGTTCCCGATCAAAACCAGGCCCTCAGCACCTGTTTTGTTTCTTCCTGTGTTGTAGAGAGAAGCCTGGAAAGTTAACCAAAGGAAAACAAAACAAAGGAACAGAAGAAGAAAAACAGAGAAAAGGAAAAAAGAAAGCCAGGCAAGAGGGAGGGGAGTGTATCCCTTCTTGACAATTCCATGTGACTAACCAGCTAACTGTGAAAGGGAAAAGTGATGTAGGCTTTGTCAGAGACAGAGAACCAGAGTTATTGGAGCAAAACAAATACAGAACAATAAAATGAAAGCTAGGGAAGAGAAAGACAAAGGCAGAGATAGAAAATGAGACAGAATCAAAGATGGAGAAAGAAACAGAGAAGGAGATGGGTGGTAGCCAGGAAACAAGGGCCAGGAAACAGGAATTAAGATTCCCTCCCCCCCCCTCCCCCAGCCCAGTCTAGAATAAAGCTAATTAGTGCCTTGGCAAAAAGAAGGACTACCTTCTCATTCCTCCGATGGAAAAAATACAAACTGTTCAAAATGGAAGATATTTAAGATGAGGCAAACCAGGAAGGAATGAGGATATTTGCTGGTTTTTTTCCAGAGGAAGAGATGATGCAGGGCCTTACTTGCTTAGCATTTACCCTTTGACAGGTCCTTCTGCTGTACTTTAGAAATGAAGATTTACATATAATCTACAACAGAGGTGTCAGATTTGTGGTCAGTACTTTCTAGTACAGCTAAACCAGATTAAAATGTAATTGGGAAATGCTTTTTTAAAAAATGAATAGAAATACAACATAGATAATGTTAATTCATGATTTTCTAATTCAATATAATGGGCAACTAGGTGGTGTTGGGCCTGGAGTCAAAAAGACTCTCTTCCTGAGTTCAAATATGGCTAGCTGTGTGACCCTGTACAAGTCACTTAATCCTGTTTGCCTCAGTTTCTTGTTTCATTCCATTAAGGCATGAGGGTGCATTATATCTAGCTCCTTTGAACAAAAGTCCATGCCCTATAATCTCATCAAATAAAAGGAAGTATTAAACAAATTGATCTGGTTTCCCCAGCTCATCCCTGCTACACTAAGGAAAGGAAATTTGTATGGGTGGAAGACTATGGGTGTGGCATATTACATATACTGTCAGATGTTGTAGGGGTATTGGTTGGTTTTGCTGAACTCCCTTTTCTTGTCTTTTTTATTTTTTATTACAGGGGATGACTCACTGGGCAGGGGAGGTTGTAGGGATATATTTGGAAATTGAGATGAAAACCAAAAGAAATTAATACATTTTAAGAGAAGAATAAAAAACAAGCAAAGACTGACCAGATGGAGAGTAGCTCAACAATCACATACAGTAAGAGGATCTAGACCCTTAGATTTTTGTCATGAAACTATAGAAACTGTAAGTCTCACATTATTGGAACTTTAAAAATAAGGTGGCAATTTGGCTGGAGAGACAAAAGAGAAAGCAAACAGAGTGTCTAAAAGAAAAGTAGAGAATCAGCCCTTGTAATTCAACGTTTTTTTTTCTTCCATTCTTTGGCAAGCAATCCATTTAGGGCTAAATGTTTACAGGAGTCAATGACAAAATTTTGTCCTTGGAGGAAAGAGCCAGGTGAAAGGAAGTAGTGAAATCTCTAGGATTCTGAGACTTACTAAATCCAGGAGCCTTTATGGACCCAGTAATATCTTACATCTGTGGAGTCCCACTCACCTCAGATATTTTACAAACACCTAATCCTTTGCATTTATAGAACACTTTCCTTTCAGTGAGCTCATAGCCCTTACAGAACATAAGCAGCAACTCCATTGGCAAACATTTTCCAAATAAAACCTTTGTTTCAGAAACAAATGTTTACTTGGGTGTATCTGGATTAGCAGTTACTATTGGAAACCTATTGTATTGTTAGGACAACAGATTTTATTTTTCTCAAGATTTACCATTTGTTACTTCAGTGAGAACATGTTACCTGGAGAAAACATCTCTGCCCTGGTATTTGTACACTCATTCAAAAATCATTAGTCAACAAAAATTCAATTCAATTGAGCAAGCATTTTTTAAGCTCCTACTATGTGTTAGGTATGAGGTTCTGGGTTTACAAAGAGAAAAAAAAATAGACTCTGCCCTCAAGGAGTTTAGATTCTATAGGGAGACTAAAAAAACACAGATAAGTTGATACAAACTAATTTGGAGTAAAAGGAAAAGGGTATTAACAAATGGGGAAGGTTATATAGTTGGAATATAGTTGTAGGAAATATATATACATTTGATTTGTTTCCATCAGTGCCATTTTCAGAATGTTCATCACAAGCATTTATTAAGTTCCTAATAAGTGTCACATACTGTGCTGTGGATACAAAGAAAGATAAAAAACATTCTTGTCTCAAGGAGTTCACAATTTATTAGGAGAGACAAAATGTTAAAAAGTGTGTCTTAATAAGGTGTACAAAGTAAACAAAGTGTACAACTAGGGGAGGTACAACTACTAAGCAGGGGGGAGAAAAGGCTTCTCATAGAAGGTGGGATTTTTAGCTGGGACTTGAAGGAAGTTGAGGAAGCAGGAAGATGAAGATGAGGAGGGAGAGAAGTCTGGGCATGGGAAGAGAGTCAGTGAAAATGCCGAGTTCAGAGATGAAGTGTCTTATGCTATTAACAGCAAGGAGGTCTGAGTCACTTGGTCATAGGAGAAATATACAGGGAAAAGTAAGGTGTAAGACCACCAGCAGGGGAACAAGTTACGAAGGGTTTTGAATGTCAGACGATTTTATTTTTTATCCTAGGGGTGGCAGGGAACCAGTGGAGTTTATTGAGTTTGGGGAGGAGGTGACCTGTTAAAACCTGCACTTTGGGAAGATCACTTTGACAGCAGGATGACTGTGGGTGTTGGAGATGGAGGGAGAAGATGAATCAGAAAATCATCGCAGTAGTCCAGGCATGAGGTGATAAGAGATGTTAGGAGGCAGAATTGACAGGCTTTGGCAGCAGATTGGATATGTGTATATATGTTTGTGTGTGGGAGATAAAGATGACTTTTAGCTCTTAATTTGCACACAACCCCTTCAGATAAAGCAATCATTCATAATTTATAGAAGGCTACTCTGAGACACTGAGAGTTATGTCACAGTGTTCTCAGTACTGTCCTAGATCTTATAGATAACATTGAAGAGGCAAAGGCAAGGTCTTTTCCCACAAGGGGTTTATAATATACTTGGAGAGACAACATCATAATTTGACATATGGAAAAAATGGATCATAGATCATGAATAATTCAGCACTAGGTTGGGTGGTCCAGAAGATAAGTGTCATAGGAATTCAGAGAAAAGACCTCTGTACAAAGTATTTCTCTGACCTTCAGATTTCTCTGTAAGGGGAGTTGGACTAGATCAGGGGTTCTTAACCCTTTTTGTATCTTGGGCCCCTTTGGCAGTCTGGCGAACCCTGGATCCTTTCTCAGAACAATATTTTTTTTTTAAAGCAATTGGGGTTAAGTAACTTGCTCAAGGTTATACGGCTAGTCATTATTTATGTGTGGGTGCTCATTTTCTGAGGCCAGATTTGATCTTGGGTCATCCCAACTCCGAGGCCGGCACTCTTACTCACTGCGCCACCTAGCCGCCCCTTTAGGGCAATTGGGGTTAAGTAACTTGCCCAAGGTCACACGGCTAGGTTTTTGTTTGTGTGGGTTAAGTGTCTGAGGCCGGATCCGAACTCAGGTCCTTCTGACTCCAGAGCCGGCACTCTACTCACTGCGCCACCTAGCCGCCCCCAGAACAATATTTTTAAATGCATAAAGGAAGATAAACAGGATTACAAAGGAAACCAATTATACTGAAATAAAGTTGTGTTATTTTCCCATACAAGTTCAAGGACCCCCTCAAATCTATCAATGGTCTAGAGTTGGTGGGCCCAAAGTCAAGAGTCCCTGGAGTCGGGGAGGTTAGCTGGTGCAGTGAATAAAGCACCAGCCCTCGAGGCAGGAGGACCTGAGTTCAAATCCAGCTTCAAACACTTAACACTAGCCATGTGACCTTGGACAAGTCACTTAACCCCAATTGCCCTGCCTTCCCCCCTCCAAAAAACAAAAACAAACAAACAAAAAGAGTCCCTGGAGTCTAAAGCTCCTGTTAGGTCTGACTTTTTGTGGAAAGATAAATGGGGGCGAAGATGGTTAGGTAAAACTTTGTGGAGGAAGTAAGACTTCAGATGGCCCTTGAAAAAAGGGTGAGATTTTTGATTGGCAGTGAAAAATAGAGAGGACATAAATGCCAAAGGCAGGGAGAGAGAAATCATAGATTCACTAGAGGAGTTTGATTATATGCCTGACATGATCACACAAATAAATCACTGACCTGGGATGACAACCTTTGGCAGCCATTCCCCCATTCCCTAAACTGCACAGCCTCTTGTGACCAGAGCCAAACAGCAGCTAGGCACAGGAAGGAAGGAGGAAACATGCTGCCAGATAAATATTGCTGAGCTGCCCCAAAAGTACCCTCTTGAGAGGATGTCTTATTGTTTGAGACATCAAAAACAGATGCCATTTACTGAGTTTTCAACATCCTAAGTTGAAGTCAAATTTTCTAGGAGAATTTAATTATAATTGTTGCATCTACAATGTGATTAAATATAATTAACAAGGACAAGTCATTAAAAGTCAGAAAACCATCAGGAATAAGAATACCACGGTCATTGTGCCAGCAGAATTTTTCTAAGCTGGCAGACTCCTTGAATATTACCTAGCTACCCACTGTTTTCAGTGCAGGGCTGGACATTCAGCTATGAAGTTATACATAGCTATACTTTTATACATTTATATTCACATATAAATATGTTATATAAAATATATTTATAATAGACAAATATGTATTATATAAATAAAATTGTTATATATTTTATACAATTTATATATGTATTGTGTGTATACATATATACACACATACACACACCCCTATATATGTATATGTGTGTATAGATATGTATATAGATATGTGTGTATATACATACATATACACACATATATACATATGTGTGTATATACATACATATACACACATATATACATATGTGTGTATATACATACATATACACACATATATACATATGTGTGTATACCCCAGAAATAACATTCCATTTATTTCAGGCCATGTCTTACCTACATTTGTATTGGCATGTAGTCCAGAATTCAATGCTCTGGGTATATATAGAAGAGGTTCGATCTTGAGGTGTGCTTCCTTGTCATAATTTTTTTATTTATGGCCTCACCTAGAATCTCTCCTGGGGACGTTAGAATTTGCTTCATGATTTAGTCTCTCAGAAAAAAGTAAAAGGGCCATCAGCCCTGTGAAAACCTTCAAGTGTCTCTCTTCTCAGGGTCCCATACTGTCCTCCAGATGCACAGTTCTTAATATATTTGGGGTTGCTAGAGGAGCAATCTCCTTCCCATAGGGCTTGCACAGTATGTGTGCCTCACAGTAGCAGTGAAGGCAAGGTCTGCATTTGGACCTCAATGGCATGGCTCAGTTCCTTGATGCTCCTCCAGCTCCTGGGCCATGAGATCACTCTTTTTCTCTCTGAGGGATCTTGGTTCAGGAATTCAAATGGAACTCCTCTTTTCTCTTTTAAGTTGATGTTTTTAAAATAAAATATTGCTGTCAATTCTTAGTAATGTCTGGGGCAGCTAGGTGGCGCAGTGAGTAAGAGCACCAGCCTCGGAGTTGGGATGACCCGAGATCAGATCCGGCCTCAGAAAATGAGCACCCACACACAAATAATGACTGGCCGTGTAAACTTGAGCAAGTTACTTAACCCCAATTGCTTTAAAAATAAATAAATAAATAAATTCTTAGTAATGTCCCCTTCCCCCATAGACTTGTCCTTGGTAACAAAGAAAATCCATTAAGCAAAACATTGACAACTGACCCTCTGTGACAGAATAAGAAGCATTCTATACCACAATCCACGATCTCTCTAATGAGAAAAGCGAAGTGGGTTTTGTAGTAAGTTATCTAACAGTAACAGCCAGAATTTATATAGAGGCTACAATGTGCCAGACGCTGTGCTAAGTACCTTCCAAATATTTCCTTTAATCCTCACAACGATCCTAAGAGTTTATGTGCAATTATTATCATTTTATAGATGAGGAGACGGAGGCAAATAGAGGTGCCCAAGGTCACACGCTAAGTGCTTGGAGCTAAGTTTGTACTCAGATCTTCCTGACCCCAGGCCCAGAGCTCTATTCATGGTGCCATCAAGATGGAATAAGTTAATCTAGAATAGTTACCTGGAAATAAAGTTGACCATTACATTAATGTAAACTCTGATGTCTCTTTCTGTGTCGTTTCCTTTACATGGGCTTTGTTTGTATTGTTTTCTTTCTTTCAGTCTACCTTAGCTCATATTCCTGTGATTTCACTGAAATGTAGAACTTCTGGATAAGGAAATGCTCCACAGGTTGGCATCTTCTCTCTAGTCTTAGAAACAGCTGCATAGGGTAGAAGTAAAGCAAATTGTTCAGAGTCACACAGACAGTCTTGTGTCAGAAATAGTAGTGGACGCAGGTCTTCTTGGCATTGAGGCCAGCTCTCTATTCCAAGACATGCTGCTTCATATAAGGTCATATAAATGCTCCAAAATTTCCTTGTAGCTATAATGTCTTATGGGTGAAATAAAATTCCATTGCTTTCATAATCTACAATTTGTTTATTCAATTCCTAATCAGTGAATTCCCACTTTATTTTAGTTTCTGTGTGTATGTGTGTAAGAGTTGTGAGACTTCAGCACAAGCTCAAGGCCTTCGGAAACTAAAAGGAAGAAACACTGTGAGACAGGTGGTACAGTGAATAGGGCACTGGCCCTGGAGTCAAGAGGACCTGTGTTCAAATTTGGCCTCAGACACTTAACACTTACTAGCCATGTGACCTTGGGCCAGTCACTTAACCCCAACTGCGCTGCCTTCCCCCTCCAAAATGACCAAAAAAAAAAAAACAAAGAAAAAGAAAAAAAGAAACACTGAAAGGCAAAGGGGAAAGCCATTAGATTAAAATTATATTTTCTTCACTCTACCTAGAAAGTGTAGGAGGCTTGAATAACTTGATTGAATTTCATGAAAAAGCCAGCAAGACAGTGAATTATGTCTTTGGGGCTGTGATTCTCCAAGGGGTGACCCTTGGAGAGGGTGTTGTTGTAGTTCAGTTGTAGTCTGGTGTTGTAGTCTGGTGACCCCTGGAGAGGGGGTTGTTGTAGTTTGGTTGTTCAGTTGTGTATGACTCTCTGTGACCCCTGTGTGGGGTTTTCTTGGCAAAGATACTGGAGTGATTTGCCATTTCTTTCTCCAGTGAAACAAGACAAACAGAGGTAAAGTGACTTACCCAGAGTCACAAAGCTAGTGAGCGTCTGAGGCTGGATTTGTACTCAGGTTTTCCTGACTTCAGGCCTAGCACTCTATCCATTAAGCCACATAGCATTTATATGACCTCACATGAAGCAGCATGGTTTTGAATAAAGAGCTGACCTCAATGCCAAGAAGACCTGTGTCCGCTGTTATTTCTGACACGAAACTGTCTTGTGACTCTGAACAATTTGCTTTACTCCTACTCTATACATCTCTTTCTAAGACTAGAGAGAAGATGCTAACCTGTAGAGCATTTCCTTATCCAGCAGTTCTATATGTCAGTGAAATTACAGGAATATGAACTAAGGTAGATTGAAAGAAAGCAGAAAACAATATAAACAAAGGTAGGAGAGGTCATTTATAATACTAAGAAATTTTAATTTCAGATAAAATAGATATAATCCTAAGACTAAATATAACTCACATTAAAAAAGGGGGCAGGTAGGTAGCTGTAAGGAATACTCCATTTGCTAATACATATACAGAAAACTGCTGCTATGGAAACTTTGACTGAACCATATACTACTTGCTTGGGATTTATGTCTAGAAGTCCTTAAAACTGCATCAAAATGCTTGGCCAATGGAATTCCTTCTGTTTTTTTTTTTTTTTGGCAGGGGGAGGAGGAGGGCCTTGGTCTATTTCTCTCTGTTATACTTCTCCATGACTTCTAACTCTGTGACCAAGAGTCAAACCACAACCAAAGAGGTGGTGTTATAAATCTGAAGGATTATATACGTCCTTATTTGAGGGTAGACTCTCAGAAAGATGGGTATGTCCACATCCGTCAAGGAGACATAAAGTCATAGTGTCAGTGGAGTCTCTACACCTTTTATATGTTCAAAGCTGAAACAAAAACTCTGTGCTTTGACCTTGTTAAATTGAACAATCTATTCCTGGTCAAATTCCCTATATTCACAAAGTGCCTGAGCCTCTGACTGTGTTGTTTAAAAAGATTTGAGAGAGAATTTCTGGGTAATTTAATAATTTTATTAATAATGCCAGCATTTTAATAAAAGGATGGTCATCTGGCCATCTCTCTTTTAAACCAAAAATGATCATGGCAGGCTGGTTCATAGTTTATATGCCCATTGGAAGACAGGTGTTCTTGAGGGTGACATTCAACTCTGGTGAATGGTTAATGAAAGAATAAATATTACAATGAGGGGCTGAACCTGAGCTTTGATTATGTCATTTGCTTCTAAGTTAACCCCAGTCTTGGACAATCTATTCAAATAATTTATCCCCACTCAAACCTGAGTATAACATGATGGCTGCCCCACCTGGATGGAGTCTGAGTAGAGAAGATTAGGTCAACCTTTAGAGACTGAGGTCTTCAAATGAGGATGAAAGAAAAAGGGAAACATCTGAATCTCCCCAAATCATTGGTTATTAATAATAATTTCTCTCATGATTCATAAGTAATCAGAGTTAATATGCATTCAATATATAATGAATGCAGAAGATTCAAATAGGGGACTACAAGCTCAATGTGATACAACAATGTGCTGGGCAGCCAAAGAGGATGATAGAATCCTGGGCTGCTTTAAGGGAAACATGGATTCTGAGATAAGGAATTGATGATAACACTATTCTACTTTGTCCTAGTCAGATTTGGTGTAAAGTGTATAATTCTGGATACTACATTTTTTTTCCCTTAAGGGCATAAAATCATTAACATCATACAACCATATGGTTCCCTTAGAGGCCAAGATTTGACCAAATAAATACAGTTAACCCTTCCACATAATGAAGGTTAGTGATGTGGTGTCCCCACGATCTGGAAAATCTGCGCAAATTTTTTTGGCCCTCCCATCATATGAGAGAAGTCTGAATTTTTTAACTTTTTCTTTTTTGGGGGTGTTTACAGTACCTTGTTGTAAAATTTGGGTTAAGTATTTGGTCATAGGCTGTGTGTTATCTACTGGCTTTTGCATGTCATCTGTGGCTTCTGCAAAACTCCCCCAAATTCCTATTTAATTTCTTATGCCAATCCACTATATATTTGAAACTGCAATATACTGAAACCATGTTGGGGAAAGTCATGATGTGGAAGGGATAACTGTAATGCTGAAGACATGGTATAAGGGAGTCAGACAAGGAACTGAGGTTGTTTAGTCTGGAGAAGAGAGTACTAAGAGGGGAGGCATGATAGCTGTCTTTAAGTATTTGAAGGACTCATATGGAAGAGAAATTAGACTTGTTCTCTTTAGTCCCATAGGGCAATATTAGAAGTACTGGGTGAAAGGTGCAATGATGCCACGTTAGGCTTGCTGTAAGGAAGAATTTCTGAGCAATTTCAACTGCCCCAACGTGGAATGTGTTACTTCAGGAGTTAGTGGGTTCTGCATCCTTGGATCATGTTAAGCAGAGAGCATACTTGACTTTAACCAAACTTCATCTTACTAAGAAACCGAGGTCTAACTTGTCCAAAGTCACATATTCTTATTCCTAAATAAAAAAGTCATTCAAGTATTTATAATGACATTTGGGAACACAAGCCAGGGGAGTATCCTTTGCCCTCATGAGAATCACAGATTTAAAGCTGGAAGGGACCCTATCCAATTCAACCTCATTTACAAATGATGAAGCATCTTCAGATGTCAAATGAAGAGGTCAGAGAAGTTGAAGTCCCAGGCCTAATGCTCATACCTCTCCCCATTTGTCTAGGTTGTCAGACTCTAGAACAAGATCAGAATACCTTTTTCTTCCTCCTACTCCTATACAGTTTTTTCAATATCTACTCTTTTCCCTATAAATATGCAAGGTCTGATTTCCTATATAAGGGAAAGACAAAAGCAAAAGGAACACATACGGTGCTCTGGACTATTGCTGCTGTCACTAAAGTGAGGATACATAGGTATCCCTTTTCTCTGGCTTTTCCAAACACGGATAGATTTCATCCTTAAAAGGTTATTGGACAAAAGTGCTTATGCAGACTCCTTTCCTCTCCACCTCCCCCCACCTCACCTCAGACAGAGGTTACTTAAGGCACAGTCTTGCTCTTAACTCTTTCCTAGTCAGCCCACATATTAAGTAGAGTATAAAGGAGTCTCTGAGTGACAGTCCCAATTAGACTTCTTATTAGTTGTTTGGGCCTCAGTTTCTTCACCTGTAGGATGGAGATGTTAATGTTGCAACCTACTTTACCTCTCAAGATTGTTGTGATTGTCAAACAAGAGAGGTGAAAACAATTTTTGTAATGTGTAACACAGTGCTTTTAGTATCTACTACCAGTGATTTCCTCAATGTGGGAACTTGCTCTATGATCACAAATCTTTTTTTTTTTTTGCTTTTTTTGGAGGGCAATTGGGTTTAAGTAACTTGCCCAAGGTCATATGGCTAGGTTTTTGTTTGTGTGTGCGTTAAGTGTCTGAGGCGGGATCCGAACTCAGGTCCTCCTGATTCCAGGGCCAGCGCTCTACTCACTGCACCACCTAGCCACTCCAGATGATCACAAATCTTAAGCAACTTAAACTACACAGTGATATATGAGAGACAGCATTCTTGGAGTCAGGATGACCTGAGTTCAAGTTCCAACTGATACATATTAGTTGTGTGTGACCCTGAGCAAGTCCCTAAGCCACTTAGTGGCAACTCTTTAAGATTATATAAATGGTGGGGCAGCTAGGTGGTGTAGTGAATAGAGCACCAGCCCTGGAGTCAGGAGGATCTAAGTTCAAATCCAGCCTCAGACACTTAACACTTACTAGCTATGTGACCTTGGGCAAGTCACTTAACCCCAATTGTCCTGTCTTCCCCCCCTCCAAAAAGACAAAAAAAAAAAAAAAAGACTATATAAATGGTAAAGCAAGTGTTGTTCCGATCTGCTTTGGTAGAAGGAGTTTCCTCATCCATGAAGTTCTAAGCACCAATGACATTACAGATATAAATTAGAACCACCATACAAATGCAAGGGAACTTCTTTCCAAGGAAAGTCTTCTCCTTCAGTGCCAACCAGCTAGAAAAGATCTTCTGAGAAACCCAATTGCAAATCAGAAAGTAAGTACTAGAAAAGATTTCTTCCAGTTGAATCTAGCATGGGTAAGGCTAGACCTTCAGTACCCTTCCAACTTCCTTGTTTTACATTTCTTCTCATTCCTTACTTCAAGTCTCATTTCTGTCCCTATGCAGGAGCTCAGTGTTTGTAAGCTGTCCAAGGTCCCTGTAGCGGCAAGCACCCCAATATCCCCAGGGTGACTGCCAACACAGGTTCTTAGATCTGCTTTTCAAAAGGAAAGCAACTCAAATTGGGTTAACAAGCTTACTTTAATCAAACAAACACACATTACCTAGTTCAGGGGAAAAAGGTCAGCACCCCGAACTTCAGAGTTACAGAACTTACAGATCAAACAGACAGGCTTCCAAACTGTCCTACCATTATATCAATACCAAATCACAGTTACCAGAGAGGGAAGCATCAACATCTGGGTTTTCAAAGCCGGGGGGCTCTCAACAACGGCTTCCCAGAGTCTCATCTGGTCAAATCACACAACACTTCTCAAAGTGAGCCCCAAAGCAAAGCCTCTCCTCAGGGCTTATATAGCCTTCTCTTGGCTCAGAGAATGTAACAACCTCCTTGACCCACTGCCCAATCACAAAGTATCAAGGTGTGGGCTTTCCTGAAAAACAAGCCTCCCACCACAAGCTCCAGGTGCACTTAAGCTAGGGGCAGGGAAGATCTTTAAATTTGCATTTCCATTACAGTCCCTCTTGTCACTGAGCAAAAGATCTAGAAGCTAATTCATACATAAGTATTTGTGATGTCTAGAATCTCAGAACACTGGAGCTGGACAGAACTTTAGAGATCCTCTAGCCCACAGGTTCCCAATGATATTTTTTGTTTCCTTTCAACAGTAACAACAAACAGGTGTTATGAATCTCTAGGGTAATTTAATATTCTCATAATATTCTTATAGACTTATTCAATGTTTATAATAATTACAATGAAAATTTTGCCACCCCAAAAGCTCCAAATTAAAATTTACATTATGGAATTATGAAATATAAGCCTTATTCTGCATATAATTATGAAAAATCTAAATATAAAATTGCAAAACTCTGATTATAAACTAATGAGACACTCTGTAATACTTAAACAAAACAGCAAGGCCTCATATGCTTGCTATTATCTGTAAAACTTAATATTAAATTTCTTTATTTCATAAGTTTTGTGGAATATCAATAACATTTTAATGGCATAAGTTACAACCTGGAAGATGTTAAACATTATATAACAATCATGAATAAATTTAATTTCAATGTTGGACTTTCTTATTTGAACAAAGATTTGCAATATTTGGCTGAATATCAGACAAATCCAGTCATTGATTTGTTATTGCACTGTGTTTATTTCTGCATTTTGAAATAAAACAAGAATAAAGTGAAAGTGCTTGCTTGTAGAAAAATTTGGTGGCAAATGGTAGGAGAAATTTATAAGCTGTCTTGCTGAGAGGTGGAAAATCATTTAAAAATTTTAGTCACCTAACCAACTGATAAAAGTGAGGAACTATTTTTTTTTTTGGTCACCAAGGCAGACTTTGTTTAATCCTCAACCAACATGGAGGAACCAAACCATAGCTCGTTTGCTTTTGCTTTCACTGACTTGGGTTTCCTGTCAAAGTCCATTGATCAAGTTCATCAAGATGCCAATTGCAAAGTCTACCAAACAGGGTAGGACAAGAGCCTTTCCATGGCTCATCTCACCTTCCTGTTTCTGGAGCCATTCTTTTTGAATTGGGTCATGGAGTCAATCCTGGATGCTGCCTTTCAGACTCCTGCTCAGAAAGGGCCAGAGTCCCACCAAGGGCCACCTGCCCTTCAATTTCAAAAACATGGCTTAACCTCTAATCCATTCCATCAAAGTTGCCATCCTCCTCAAAGAGGTCATCTTCATTGCCACTGGAGTATTACTTGAACCCAAAGCTTTGATTCCTGCAGGGCTTCTGCGTCAGCACTATGGAGTCTGAACATCCTTACATCTGAACATCTTTCCATGACATCTCAGAGCACCACAGGGGCAGTGCAGAAGAATGCAGATGTCAGTACCCAGGCAGCCTAGCTTGAGTCAGGGCTCCATGTTCCTTAGGCAGAGAGGTCTGCTGTAAAGACTTTGATAGACACTGTTTTCCCGATTATTCTCTTCTAGCCTCTTCTCTACTACAAGCTGAGGTTGGAGTGCTACACTTTTCCCAGCTGGCAAAGGGAAAGGTCCAAGCCTTCAGTGTCCTGGACTCCTAAGGCTCCAATCTCCAGAGGAGTCAGCTTTTTCTTCTTCTTCTTCTTCTTCTTCTTCTTCTTCTTCTTCTTCTTCTTCTTCTTCTTCTTCTTCTTCTTCTTCTTCTTCTTCTTCTTCTTTTCTCTCTCTCTCTCTCTCTCTCTCTCTCTCTCTCTCTCTCTCTCTCTCTTTAACAAATGCTTTATTAACTTCTGGTTTACATCATTCATTTCCACCAGATTTTGAGTTACAATTTTTTCCCCATTTTTTCCCTACCCACCACCCCAGAATAGCAGTCCCACTAGATATCCCCTCATCCAATCTGCTCTCTCCCATATCTTCTCCCATACCCCCTTTGACTTTGCCATTAGGGCAAGGTGAATCTCTGAGCCCCAATGCCTGAACATCTTATCTCCCAATTACATGCAGAATAGTATTAATAATAGTATTTATATACATTTGAAACATTTAATTTTAAGACTTCGAATTTCAGATCCATTCCCTTCCTCCCTTGTCACCTACTCCCTCTGGGAAGATAAGCAATTCAGTATGTGTTGTACATGTATAGCTATGAAAAACATTACCATAGTAGATATATTGTAAAAGACTGCTTATATTTCCCTCCCACCCATCCCACCCCCCACCTGGTCCTGTCCCTCTTTGATAGTGGGTACTTCCAACCTCCCCTCCTCCTAGAATGCCTTCCCCTCCATCATTCCCCCTCTCATTCCCCTTCCCCCTACTCTCCTGCAGGGTGAGATATCCCATTTAGTATGTATGTGATTCTCTCCCTGAGCCGAATTCAATGAGAATAAGGTTTTGCCTTTTTGCCTTCCTGTTCTTTCCCTCCCCTGCAACTACTTCCCCTTGCCTCTTCTACATGAGATAGTTTACCCTACCCTATCTCTCCCCATCTCCTCTTGTCACTTTCCTCTCTCACCTCTTAACTTCACCCCTTAAGTGTCATCCCTTCCCACCAAATTCGACCTGTGCCCTCTATCCATGTATACCTGTAAACATATATACACACATTCACATATGTATTCATATGTTCATATACCCTTCTTCAATTATTTTCATAGTGAGAAAGGTTTCAACAGACACAGTTATTGTTTTTCCATGTAGGAATGTAAATAGTTCAACTTTGATAAGTTCCTTTTGATTTCTTTTCCCTGATTACCTTCTCAAGCATCTCTTGCTTCTTGTGTCTGAATGTCAAATTTTCTATTCAACTCTGGTTTTTTCCTCAAGAATGCTTGAAAGTCCTCTATTCCACTGAATGACCATATTTCCCCCCCGAAACAAGATACTCAGTTTTGCTGGGTAGGTGACCCTTGGGTTCATTCCCAGCTCTTTTGCCTTCTGGAATATCATATTCCATGCCTTTCTATCCCTCAATGTAGAAGCTGCCAGGTCCTGTGCTATTCTGATTGTGTTTCCACAGTATTGAAATTGTTTCTTCCTGGCTGCTTGTAGTATTTTCTCCTTGATCTGGGGATTCTGGAACCTGGCTATAATATTCCTGGGAGTTTTTTGGGGGGGATCTTTTTCAGGAGGTGATCTGTGGATTCTTTCAACCTCTATTTTGCCCTCTGGGTCTAAAACATCAGGGCAATTTTCCTTGATAATTTCTTTAAGGATGATTTCTAGGTTCTTTCTTTGATCATGGCTTTCAGGTAGTCCAATAATTTTTAAATTGTCTCTCCTGGATCTATTTTCCAGGTCAGTAGTTTTTCCCATGAGATATTTCACATTGCCTTCTACTCTTTCATTTGTTTGGATCTGCTTAACAGCATCTTGATTTCTCATAAAGTCATTAGCTTCCATTTGCTCCAGTCTAATTCTGAAGGAATGAATCTCCTCAGTGAGCTTTTGAGATTCTTTTTCCATCTAGCAAATTTGGCTTTTTAAGGCATTCTTCTCCTCATTGCCTTTCTGAGCCTCTTTTGCCATTTGAGTTAGTCTATTTTTTAAGGTGTTATTTTCCTCAGTCAGGCTGTTGACTGTCATTTCATACTTTTCTTGCATCTTCTCATTTCTCTTCCCAATTTTCCCCCCACTTCTCTTATCTGCTTCTTAAGGTCCTCTATGGCCTGTAGCCAGCTTGTATTTTCATTTGGGGCTTTTGGTGCAGGAGTTCTGACCTCACAGTCCTCTTCTTGTTCCATGCTTTGATCCTCTTTGCCCCCAAAATAGGAGTCTAAAGTTGCATTTTTCTGTTTATTTTGTTTCCTTTGCCTAGGCATATTGCCACTTAATTACTTGATATTTGGGCTTGTTGCCACAGTAGGACTCTGCCACCAGACAGGAGAACTTCCGCCCAAACATGGGGTCTTCACAACTTCCGGAGGTTGGGTGGCCTCTGTAAAGCCTCCACCCACTCTGGCAAATTGGATACCCACCCCAGACCTATCCCCAAGACCACAATCCAGATCCAAGCAGGTTAAAAAGCAAGAGCAATTAACCCCCCAGACTGATTGCTGAATCTCTCTACAATTTGCAGACCAGGAGCTGGAGCTGCCACTGACGCTGCAAAACGGCCTCTGTGCTGTGTTTCCTCAGCAGCTTTTCACCCCCAGGGGAGGAAGCTGACGAGTTTCCCAAATACTGGTCCCAAAGTCCATAGGGCACTAACCTCTCACTTTGTCCTAGGCATATCTGTGCTGATAATTCTGGAAATGCCACAGCTGCTGGTGTTCTGGGTCCCTCCAGCTGGCTGCTGGCCCAGCCACCCCGGGGCTAAAACTGCAGCTCATGTGGGCCTGGGCTCAGCTCCCAGAGCACTGCACTGGCCGCTCCCTGCAGGGCTGCTGGGTTGTCCTCAGCAGGAGGTTAACTTCTCTGTGTCGTTCTGTGGGTGCTTGGGCCCGAGGAACTATTTTAATAGAAAATATTTATTCTTCTACTGGTTAATGACAAGCACTGTATTAAATGATAAATGTATTTAAAGTTCAATTGCACATATTGCTTCATTTTAAGCAACATATATACATAAACTAACCTTTGTAAGGAAAGAATCTCTTTAGATGTGACTGTCTTCTCTTTTATCACTGGCACACTGACTACACTCTCACAGAAACAGTACTGGTTGCCAAACAGTTCATTTGCAAATCTACCAGAAAGAGAATAGCAACATTAATAGGGCATAAGTTTAAATCACAAAATAGTCTTAATACTACAACGAGAAATAACATAAAGTTTTCTTCTGCAGAATGTTTTTAAATGGTTGGTGATGGATTCAAGGTGCCTTGTAATACACATGCACTAGAGATCATGATTTTCACACTGCTTGATATTTATACTTCAAGAACAGAAACATTCATGACAGCTTGATCATGTGATTACACTGCTGATGAGGTGTGATAACATGCTAACAGAGGGGAAAGAGGTTCAATATACAAAATCCAAATAAAGATATATGTTGCATCTGACCATATATTAGGAATTGGCTTGCATTAGAATGTTGAACCATAGTGGCAGTTTGGAAACAATTTGATGACAAGTTGAGATTAGATTCTAGTCCAAAGTCCTCACTAAGTAAATTTAATGGTTATCCTTTTTTGAGGTATTTGTATTTTAACAGAGAGGATCCAAGTAATCACAAAGGAGTAAATCTCTAATCCTGGAAGATCAGGTATCTTGAAGGAAGAAAGGAAGGAAGACATCTTTGGGGAGCCTTTTCAATCATACTATGAAGGTAACTGAGGATAGGATATACAGGTTACTCATTCAAGAAATTGAACAAGACTCTTGTGTAGAAGAATCACTGTACCCATTTATTTTCCAAGACTGACTAAAAAAAACATTGGTACAGGGGAAGGAGTGTGGGGTCTGGGGTCAGAAGACTTTATTCAAATCCCACCTCTTCTACTTCCTATCTTTGTGTGCCTGAGCAAGTCACTTAACTTTGCTGGACCTCAGTTTCATCATCTGTATGAGGAGGGGTTGGACCAAGTAGCCTATGAGTTCCTTTCTAGTTCTGAATCTAGGATCCCATGCTTGCAAAGTCCTTATGGTCTCAGCTGAGAAGCCAGGTATGCTCACTTTCCAATCTTTCTCCCCTATTTTCTCCTTAGTTTCAGGACTTGCTAATTATCCTACAGAAGCTATTCTTGTTACAGATGTGGGTTTTAGTCAGTCTCAAGAATAAGTGGGGATTATTGGGATAGCATAGAAATGGTAATATTGTTTTTGATAGTGGCAAAATTGAGAGTAAGCTAAAGAGCTTAGGAATCGGTTCCCCTAGATGCCTGTCTATTTCTCCTGTAGATAGAAAATTATATTAAGCAAGCATTAAAGCAATAATTTGCTGAGAACTATTCCCTTCATCACTCAAGCAGGCTGTCTCACTCACTAAATCTTTATTAAACGTCTCTGAAATTGGAAGGACTTTAAGCAAGAGTAGAAGGATTCAATTTAATTCAGCAAACATTTATTAAGTGTCTATTGTATGTCGGGCAGTGTACTAGGTTATGGGGATACCAAGAACAGTCCCTGCCCTCAAGGTACTTACTGGGAAGAAACAATTTATAAATAAATTTTTAGGAGGGAAAGCGTGTCAATGACTAAAATATCTATTTTAATAGAAAATATTTTCTCTTCTACTGGAAGTATAGGTAGAGGTAAGGAGGGACTACTTAAACAAAAGTACAGAAGTAAGAAATGAGATGGCCTTTATGGGAACAGTTAGGGCAAACTTTGGAGGGACATTTAAGATCCTCTGGTCCAATCACTCATTTTATAGAAGAAAAAACTGATGCCTGGGAAGTGAAGTAGGTTGCCCCAAGATAAATTAAGTATTAGAATATGGATATTTTTGCCCTAAAACCAGTACTTTTGGTGGTAATAAAGAGTAGGGCCCCTCTCCCTGGTCTTTTATTTCTTTTGGGTAGAGTGACTCACTTTTTAGCCAATATTGAGTTGCTCTAGAGCAAAGAACTAAATTATTTATCTTCTGTCCTCTGCTCTGAATAACATTCCATAGGTGGGTCACAATGATATCCTGACCTCTTATAGATTTTCTTTAGAACTTCAAAATTTCACTTGTCCTTTCTTATAAAAAGGGATTATCAGACTTTTTGGGAAGCCTGGGTGGTCTCCTATTCATCTCAAGGGTAGAAGAGTGGGGATTAGAAATATAGACTGCAGGGGGTGGCTTGGTGGCTCAGTGAGTAGGGTACCGGCCCTGGAGTCAGAAGGACCTGAGTTCAGATCCGGCCTCAGACACTTAACACACACAAACAAAAAAAACCTAGCCGTTGGGCAAGTTACTAAACCCCAGTTGCCCTCAAAAAAAAAAAAAGAAGAAGAAATATAGACTGCAGTGTTCCCTAAAATCCCCTGTTCTCCCGATGGAACATAAACTCCCTTCACCTCACAAAGTCCCTTTTGGGCTCCACTGAAGGAGAATAATGATTAATAGTAACAGCAACAACTAACTAGCATTTATATAGTGCTTTATAAATGTTTTCTCATTTAATCTTCACAACAACCCTGGGAGGTGGGTGCAATTATTGTCCCCTTTTTACAGATGAGGAAACCAAGGCAGGCAAAGATTAAGTGACTTGCCTAAGGTCACATGGCTTGGGAGTATCTGAGGTAGTCTTTGAATTCAGATCTTCTTAACTTCAGTTTGGGATGCTAGCCATTGCTCCACTTACATAGCATCTCTTTGATCCATTAGTCCTAAAATATGTCCCTCATCAGTGAGAACAATTGAGACATCTTGGTCAAACTGATCTGGAGAAGCAATGCCCAGTAGAGGGGCAGAGTATATGCTCCCAGACTGGATACTGGGCCTAGTTTGATAGAAGCACTCCAAAGCCTGCCTAATACAAAGGGTGAGTTGCTGGTATCTGAGTTATCTTCCTAGGTGCCATCAGATGGGCAGGGATAGAGTAGCCATTGTCTCACCTCTGAGTCCTCCTGGAGTATAGATCAAAACTAGCTCGATGGGTCTATGCTGCCTCCTGGGAGAGCTAAGGATAAATAGAGGATTCTTGCAGAGTATTTTCATGAACAAACTGGTCCAGAACAATCACTATACGTAGATGGGATGCCCTCATCTCAAGAGAACTGAATAAACTTCCTGTTGTTTCCTCAAGATACCTCTGACTTTTAATTTTTCTGGATAGGGGATTTTTGGGGTCCCTGCACCCCACACAGTGCTCTCTCCCTCAAATTTGTATGAGCTCACTTCTCTGTTTATATATTATACCTACAACATACATCCCCCCTCCCCACCCTCCAACTAAAAGGTAAACTCCTCAATCACAGGGGCTATATTTTTTGTTTTTATATCCTAGTGCTTGGTGCAGAGTGAGTAGTTCATAAAATGTTTGTATGGATTTAACTGAAAGGTATCTTAGGGTACTGTGAAAACTTTCCCTAGTTAAACACACAAGAATTCTTCAGAATAGGGATGAGGTATTGAGGTGCCCCTCAGCCTTTATATTCATGGGAACTAAAGAAGGACAGCAGACACTGTGCAATCAACTAGACCCAACTAAATATGAAAAAAGAAAATTCTTTTGAAAATTGTAAAGGGTGGTAAAGATCTAATTACCAGATCTAGTGGCCTTGTTTTTATTCTCATCCTTCTTGACCTCTCTGTAGCATATGACAGGTTTTGTTTGTTTGTTTTTTGGAGGCAAACAGGATTAAGTAACTTGCCCAGAGTCACACAATGAATAAGTATCTGAGGCTGGATTTGAACTCAGATCCTCTGATTCCAGGGCCAGTGCACCACTTAACTGCCCCTAGTCTATGATATTGTTGATCATTTTTTTCCCTCCTGGATACTCTCTGGGTTTTTGGGGTCCTGATCTCTCTTGTTTTCTCCTCCAACCTAATTCCATTAGGGCAGATATTAGCAGAACTATTTTGTAAAATAGAACTCCAAAGTGAGGCCCTCATGAAGATAACTGGGTACATCCCCCCAGAGCACAAATAGGATGCCACCACTGAGGGTGCAGTAGGACATCGCCATCTGCTGGACAATTGAATGAAGAACAACCATGGAAAGGAATGCTGATAAGTTATCACAAGAGTGTCAGTATAAGACAGGTGTTGGGGGGCCGCACTAGAAACAATACCTGCTGGGATACTATCCAGGTGACTGTTAGCAACTGATGCTACTTTGGAGGAGGTTTGGTAAAAGGCAGGAATGAGTTCTGTTGGAATCCATATTTGGTTGCTCTAAGCAGTAAATAGACCTGTTCCTTCTTTGAGCTTTGTGAACCATGTTCTTTTAAGGAAAACGGGTAATGTCACACTGAGAAACATCAGAGAATAAAGTTCCTAGATCATCTGAATGGAAGAAATGAGTCAAAGAAGTGAGAAATCTCTCAAAGTGTACCTAGGAGTGTCTGACATAAGGATTACAAGAGGATGGGAAAGTTATCTTGAAGTAGTCATGTAAAGGGGATGAGTCCTGGTCTTTTTTTTTTTTTTACCTCAGTATTGCATAGTACTTTAAGGTTTATAAAGCACTTAATCTCAACTGACCTTGACAGTAATCCTGTGAGGTAGGTGCTGTTTTTATTCCCCTATTACAGATCAGGATATTGTGCCTCAGACTGTTTAAGAACTTATCCAGTGTTACTTGGCTAGTAACAATCAGAGGCGCTGTAGAAATATTTATTATTATAGCTAAAATGTATATGGTACTTATGAATGTCTAGTATGGCAACATCCACTAAAATTTTTTTGTTGCTCAGTTTTTATTGAGTTATTATTGCTAGTCAAGCATAAGTGAAGACGTGGGATATCCAGAAAGACCAATGTGGAGAAGTCATTCATAACCTTTGAACTATCTACATATGTGGGAAGAGAAAAAAGTACATATCATCCCCATTATCCTCTCTGCTACTAGAAGTTTCATGAAACTGCTTTTGGGAAGTCTTTAGAGAGGAATCTGCATCCTGATACTTTGATTACAAAAAATCAATCGTATCAACCTATGCAATAGTTTTTGCCAAATACTGAATGTGAAAGAATAATAACAGGATAGAGACTATTCCCAGGAACATTTCTGAGCTCCAGTGAACTTAAGATCAAAATGAAATGACGATGATAATGACAATGATGAAAAAATATATAAAGCTTTAGTATTTACAAAAAATCATTCCTTACAACAGACCTATGAAGTAAGTAGTCCTAAAATAATTATCTCCATTTTATGGATGAAGGGATTTTTTTTTTTTTACTGCTCCTATTTGTCGTTTTATTAAACTACTCCTGAATACAAAGATATGCTTCAAGCACAATTTCCTTAAGGTTAGAAGCTGCCAAATCAATCCATAATAAAACAGCTTGGCCTCATGGCACTTTTCAAGTGTATGGAGCCTGGAAAAGGAAAGTCTGTCGATATCTAATCGGAAGGGTGTGATGTAGCTGGGCACAGTGGGGCAGTGAGAAGAACACTAGTTTTGGAGTCTGGAGGGTCTGGGCTCTAATTCTGGTTCGATCATTCAGTGCTGGCTGGGTTTCGGTTTCCTCAGCTGGAAGATGGGGGTGTTGGACTATCCGTTGGCTGTCAGTTCTGTGCCGGAGGTGGGTGCGTGTCGGCGTCCACCTCTTTTTTTTTTTTTAAACAAATACTTTATTAACTTCTGTTTTACATCATTCATTTCCGCCAGATTTTGAGTTACAATCATTTTCCCCCCATTATTCCCCTACCCAACCTCCCAGAATAGCAGTCCCACAAGATATCGCTTCCTCCAATCTGCTCTCTCCCATACCTTCTCCCATACCCCCATCGACTTTTCCATTAGAGGAAGATGAATCTTTGTGTCCCAATGCCTGCACATCTTATCTCCCAATTATAGGCAAAAGAGTATTAATAATAGTATTTATATATATATTTGAAACATTTAATGTTATGACCTCGAATTTCAGATCCATTTCCTTCCTCCCTTGTCACCCATTCCTTCTTGGGATATAAGAAATTCAGTATATGTTGTACATGTCTAGCTATGCAAAACATTATCATAGTAGATATATTGTGCAAGGCTGCTTATAATTCCCTCCCACTCATCCCACCCCCCACCTGGTCCATTCCCTACATGATCCTGTCCCTCTTCTATAGTGGGTACTTCCAAGGATGAAGGGATTTTGGACAAGTCATTTAACTTTTCCAGTCCTCTGTCACATAGCTAGTAAAAACTTTAGAGATGTGAGTTGAATGCAGATTTTTAATATTTAAATCCAATGCTCTTTCCAGTTATGGGGACCATCTCCAGTCATCCTGATCTATATCTTGCCACTGGACCCAGCTGGCTCCAGAGAAGGTGAGGCTGGTGACTTTGCATAGCCTTCCTTCACTTAAATCCAATTCACTTGAAAGTCATGGCATCGCCTTCGTGATGCTGTCCGTGGTCCTCTTCGAGAACGAAGGACAAACAACAACAATATGTTACTTACTATGTTCCAGGCACTATGCCAAGCATTTTACAATTATTATGTCATTTGATCCTCCCAACAACCTTTAGAGGTGGGTCCCATTTACAGATGAGGAAACTGAGGAAGACAGAGATTAAATGACTTGCCCAGGGTCACACTGCTAGTAAGTGTCTGAGCACAGATTTGGACTTAGCTCTTCCTGACTCCAGGCCTGGTACTCCATCCATTGCTCCATCTACTTGCTCAAGAAAGGAAATATTTTTTTTCACAATTATAGATAGGAGAAAAACAATTGACTAAACTAAGCATATAGGAAGATAGAATGGAAGAAATAAACAACTCACTCAAGTTTCCAGAGAAGGTAGGCAATGAACAAAATTCCTGTGATCCTGGGAGGTCTAAACCTCTAGAATGTAAAGCATTTTTGTATCAGTTTGTACAGCATGAAGCATTACTCTATCATTTTAAAGAGCTTCTCCTGATCATATGGCTGATAGAGATCACAAAAGAGAAAGTTGCTTGTTAGGGATGAAAAACTAGCTAAGAGGTTGTCATGCAACAGTTTCTTTGGGTATAAATAAAACAGTGGAGCAGTAGCCCCCATGACTTACATCATTATTGGCTTGTGTGTTGTTTACCAGACGGAGCATTGGCCCTTGGTGCCAGTTCACAGGTGACTGATGCTGACTTGGAGAGAATTTCCAGGCTTTCTGCAAGGGAAATTAATTTTTCTCAGAGCCATTCTGCAATACCAGCCTTGGGCAGGAAGAATAGGACTGGGGAAGGTAAAGGATGTAGGGGGAGGGAGAGTCTTCCCAAGGCAAAGCAGTACCTTTGACACTAAATTATCCCAGATTCCATTGGATTCTGTGGGTAGCAGGAAATTATAATTATAAGACTTAGAGCTGGAAGAGACACTGGGAGCTATCTAATCTAAACCCTTTATTTGACAGATGAGGAAACTGAGTTCCCAAGAAGTTGAGTGGCTAGTCTAAGGTCATGTAGTAATTAGCAGAGTCAGCTTTCCAGCTTGGGTCCCTTGATGCCAAATTTTAGGGCTCTTTCCACTGTCCTCTGAAGAGGAATTTCACTGGTTAATTTTTGTGTCTCTGTCAAAGTAAAAAATTTCATTCAGGTTATTGTTTGTGATGAGGGAAGATTGGAGAACAGATTATGAATTATGCTTCTACTTAGTTACTATTTCTTCAATATTACCAAAGAACTATGATTTCACTGATGTGACTCTTTTGTCCCTTGACATAAAGAATCATAACACCTCCAGAGAGCTTAACAGATACCATAAGCTCATGTAAGGCTGAACAGGGCCAAGGAAATCTATTACATATTGGCTGAACTCCTGGTGATGAGCATCTCCAAACTTAATGAGGCCATTTCTCAGATAATAAACATACAGTCTGTCTCTGTTCCACAGAGTCCAGATCTACTCAAAACTTTTCTGGCTTGGTAGGACTAGAAATGATTAGAGGGACCTTGGGGATATTCTATTCTTATTTCTTTATTTTAGACATGATGAAATTGAGACTGAGAAAGGTTAAGTGATGGACCCAATCTTCCAAGTGGTGAACCTGGGATTTGAATCCAGGTCCTGTAAACAACTTTGATTAAATCATGCTGCCTCCTTGGACTTGCCAGAATTTATAGTCAGCTTGCAAAGCCTCCAAAAGCCCAGGGACCCTCTACCCTGGAAATTAGCTTTCATTAGCCAAGTTAATTGTTTTGTCTAAGCAAGTATGTTTGGGTTTTACAAGATTTATATGTTACACCAGGGAGCTCTGCAAATCTACACTTCCATGTGATTTTTCCTAAAGCACAGGTTTAACTGTATTACTTCTCTACTCAGTAAACTTCAGTGGTTCCCCATTGTCCTTAGAATCAAATACAGATTTCCTGTTGACTTTTAAAAGCCTGTCCCCAATGTACCTTCCCAACCTTTTTATATATTATTCCTCTTCCTGCACTGTGCCATCCAGCCAGACTGGCCTTGGTTATTTCTCACATATGATACACCTTCTCCCTTTATCTATGTACCTTTGCATAGTCTGCCTCCTATGTCTGCAATGTACTTTATTCCCTCCTCACCTCCATCTCTTAAAATCCCTTGTTCCTTCAAAATTCAGTTCAAGTTTTATCTTCCCCATGAAATCTTTCCTTATTGTTTCACCTACCAATGACCTCCCTCTCAACTTACCTTTTATATTTTGGTATATATTTTGTATTAAAATATGATATAATTATAATATAATAACACAATACAATAAATATAATGTAATATAAAATATAAAAATATACAATATAATACAATACAATATAATATAACATAATATAGCATAACATAATATAATATAACATAACATAATAATATAAATTAACGTAGCTTGCTCTTGGAGAACAGGGACTGTTTCATTGTTGTCTTTGTCTGGAATAGAGCAGACAATGAAATGTTTGTTGATTGATTAATGTCAGCAGCTCTGAATTAGGATGAAACTTTTAATGAACTAGTTTCAGGAACAGAAACTTCAGTAGAAACAGAATTTGGAAATAAATGTTTTGTTGTTTCTTTACTGTGACTAAAGTGTCTTATCTACCTAACCTCATGTTCACTTTAATAAACCCAGCAAAAGTTAATATTTATATTGTGATGATTGAAAAGTTTCAAGAGTTATAGTTTCTAGGTAATTTAATCATTTTATTGACAAGGCCAACAAGTTATTAATAAAAGGATGGTCATTTGGCTGCCTCTCTTAGTCCAAAGCCAATAATGCCTATGTGAACTCACAGTTTATGTATCCTTCAAAGAACTGGTGTGCCTGAGGGGTAGTAATCAACTCTGATTGGATAACACAAGGGAAGGTGAACTAAATTGAAATGAAGAGCTGTGAGTGACATTATGTCACCCTTGGACAGAGAAACTATCTATAGGCCAGACTACCCACAGCTTTGGGCTATCTATTCAAAGAATGTATACCCCACCCAAGACTAAGCAGAACACAATATATTCCACCAGGATAGGGTCTTGAACAAGAAAATTAGTCCAACCTCATCATCAGCAATGTTCTTCAAGAGACTGAACTTTTGAAATCAGGACTTTAGAAGAATCTCCCTAAGATATTGGTTATTAATAATCACTTTTCTCATTATCAAAATACATTTTACTTAAAAAGTGCATAGGCAAATGAAAAATGCAGCTACTAGCACCACAGGATAGATATCTAAAGAGATAAATAACAAAGAAACATATGGTCATATGTCAAGTGCCAGATGAGTGGTATAGAGCAGTGGTTCCCAACCTCTCCAAGAAAGAGGACTTTTTTTCTTAACATCAAACAATTTCAATAACTTCCACATTGTATTTGTACCATTTGTACTCTAAAAACAATAATGGAAAGTTACTATGAATTCAGTAACATTTTAAAATGAAGTTTTAATCAGGTGAGAGTACAAATAAGATCAAGATCTTTAATTTCATCAGAATAGGTAGGTAATCCCTTGTTATGGAAACCACCTTCATGGATGCATATGGGCAACTCAACTGTAACATATAATCTTAACATGTGCCTGGGGAATTTTGGGGTTAAACGACTTGCCCAAAGTCATGCAGTGAGAGGTAGGATGTGAACCCATGGGTTGGTGACTCCAAATCCAGCTGTTTATCCACTAAGCCCGGTTGCCTTTCATCAAATGAAAAATGTATTTAAAATTCTTTGTAAACTTTAAAGTGATATGTCAGTATCTTCTTTATTAGTTCAATGGTCCTCTCCATTCTCAGAGTTGAAAGAGTGGTAGATCTGATTTCAGAAGAGCTGGGTTCAGATCCTGGCTTGAATACCTACTATTCATGTGACTTTGGGTCAATCACTTAACCTCTCTGAGTCTCAATTTCCTTGGCTGTAAAATGAGAAGGCTGAACTAGATGGTTTTTAAGGCCTCTTCTAGCTCAGAATCAATGACATATTGGCATATATAAAATGTCATATAAAGCTAATATTCTGGGTGACTCTTATCCATGGAATTCTATGTATCTGCACCTGGAAGTTCATTCGAAATGCTGGAGACCTTTTTGTTTGTTTGTTTGTTTTTGGATGTGGGAAGGTAGGGCAGTTGGGGTTAAGTGACTTGCCCAAGGTCACAAGGCTAGTTTTTTGTGTTATGTTTCAAGCCAGATTTGAACTCAGGTCCTCCTGACTTCAAGGCCGGTGCTTTATTCACTGCACCACCTAGCCACCCACCCCAAAATGTCTCATTCTTTTTTTTCTTTTTCTTTTTTTTATGCTGGGGACCTTTTGCTAGATCTCTTGACATTACATGGACACCAGCCGATGTGGAGGTCTATCTATGAGTTAGTTAGCCTTTGCCCTGACTATGTGACAATCTCAGATTTGATTTCTGGTTATACATCTCTCTCCTCAATGAATGAATTAAACATGAAACATTTATTCTTTATTAAGCTCCCACTAAGTGCCAGGCCCTGACCTCAAGGAGTTTATGCTTTAGTGCCACCTTTTGCATGTCCTTATTTGCAATGCAATTTGCAGTTTATTCTAACCTACCTGTTACCCATTTGCCTCTCCAAGGTCCTTTGGGTGATCCTCAATTTAATTTTTCTACTTTGATATTCTATGACTCATCCCCACACAACAGCAGCAGTAGAAAGAATAGCATTGAGAAGATGGACTTTTGTTTCCCAGAGACATTTGGGAGACATTAAAAACAGTGCAGTTGCCCATCTACCCTGGGGTTTGCCTCCTGTTCAGTTCAGTCATTATTATGGTTATTTGCTAATCACAGTGGCATCTGTATCTATTTGAAGAATTGGTAATGCATAATAAATGTTTGAAATGTATTCTTTGCTCAGTCTACAGAAGGTGTATTCACTTATTTATGATACCCTCAGGTGTCCACAGCTTGTAAGTGGGGTTCCCCTGGTATAAAGAATAAAAATTACAGCGACTGAGAGGAGTGAGAGGAAGGCAAGCATGGCAGAAAAAACAGAAGGGAGAGGGATGAGGCTTAAATTTAAAGAACAATGGATTTGGAGTCAGATGTAGGTTGAAATCCTGACTACTGAATCCCATCTCTTCCATGGAGTTCTCTAAAACTACCCTAGAAAGCCCTGTATCCCTCCCTTCTCTGCGCTCTGTTTACACATGCAGTCAATACCACACAGACTAGCACTTAATGGGCTTACATTGTTTATATGTGTCAGTCTGTTCAACACGATTGTAAATTTCTTGGGGGGCAGGGACCCTGTTCCCATGCTCCACATGCCTAGTGTAACACTGGGTACAAGGCACTCTGCAACTATTTGCTGATGATTCACTGACTGCAGTAACTTGTTATGCTCATGGTGCTTCTCAGTCAGGTATCCTTGAGAACACGCTGAGGTTCTGGAGTATGGGAGCCTTGGATTTCACTCATGATGCCGAGTTATGTCAGTGAGGGATGACGGTGTTTACTTTAGTTTGGGGCATGACTTAGTAGTCAGAGGACCCTAAATTTAAATCCCAGCTTTGTCCATGACTATCTTTATGATCTTCAGTAGCTGACTTAATCTCTCTATGCTTCATTGCGTGTGTAGCAGCAAACATCCTAGCATACCCAGGATGGCTGCTAGTTCAGGTCCTTTGACTTGCTTTTCTAAAGGAAAGCAATTCAAAAAAGGGTTAACAATCTTACTTTAATCAATCAAACATATATCATTTACCTAGTTCAGGGGGAAAAGTCAGCACCCTGAACTTCAGAAAAAATACAAACAGAAGTGACAAGCAGACAAAAATACGGAGAAAATAACACAATTCAACAGACAGGGCTAGCTGTCTGATCATTACATCCATATCTAGTTAGTCACCAGAGAGAGAAGCACCAACATCTGGGTTTTCAAAGCAGGGGAGCTCAATGGCTGCCCACAGTCTCATCTGGCCAAATCATACAACTCTTCTTAAGGTGAGCCCCAAAGCAAAACCTCATCTCAGAGGTCTATATAGCCTTCTCCAGGGTCAGAGAACATCACAATCCTCATGACCCACTTGACTACAAAGTAACAAAAGTTGTGCCTTCCTGAAAAACAAGCATCCCTCAAAACATGCTTCTCCTGTGGGCTCTGCTCCACCCTTCAGCAGACTTCCCATCACAGGTTCCATGTGACCACATTCAGCTTATTAGGGAGCAGAGTTTATTTTCAAATCAGGGAAGATCCTCAAGTTCAATTTAGGCTTATTAAGGGGCAGGGAAGATCTTCAATTTTCTATTACCATTACAGTATGTTTGACCAAATGATCAATAAAGTTCCTTCCATTTCTACATCTGTAATCCTATGAATCTGCAGATGGGGAAACCTGACATTATTCAGAGCCTCGGTCCTCACTTAATCAGTGGAAGTGTAAAGACATGGCTTGCTATATGGTACAGATGTGTTCCTAAAATGGTGAATTAAGTTTTTATAAACAAATAGGTGAAGGCAAGGGATAACCGATAGATAGCCTTAATGCTCTCTTTCTACACTGGTGATGTCTATAGAATGTGAAGAAAGCCCTGAGACTTATTCAGTGGACCTACTGTGGTGGATATTTGAGAGGGTGTGGACAAGAGCCATGATGGACAGCCACTGATGGGTTGCTATCTGTATCTTTGAAGAGAATATTTGCATTGATGAGGTCATAGATGCATTGAAGCAGGGGTAGAAGTAGACAAGGAATATCCATCCTTTTTATATATAATATTTTATTTTTATATATAACATTTTATTATTTTTATAGATAATATATTTATTATATTATATAATGTATATTTATTATAATAGATAATATTTTATGTTAAAACAAATTTTAACATTTTTATTCTTAAAAATTAATTTATTTTTAGTTTTCAATATTCACTTCCATAAGATTTTGAGTTTCAAATTTTCTCTCCCCTCTCTCTTCTCCCCCTCCCCAAGATGGCATGCATTCTGATACAGACTCTACTTATGCATTCATATTAAACATATTTCCACATTAGTTGTGATATAAAAAAATTTAACATTAAAAATGTTTTAAATTTCAAATTCTATCCCTTCCTTCTTTCTCTTCCCTCCCCCTCCCTAAGATGGTAAGAAATCCAATATGGTTTATTCATGTGCAGTCAGGGAACATCCATCCTTAAAGAATAGCAACAAAGAACAAAAGCCTTTTGCTGACCCTTCTATGGTCTCCTGTGATCATCATAGACCTCTTCTTCCTTTCATTGCCAAACTCCCAGAAAGACTCATCTACTACATTCATTGTCTCTACTTCCTCACCTCCCATTCACTTCTCCATCCTTTGCAACTTGACTTCTGACTCCATCACTCCCTTGAAACTGTCCTCTATGAGGTTACCCATGATCCCTTAACTGCTCAATCTGGTGGTCTTAACTCCACTTTCACTGACATCCTTGACTTTTCTCAATAACCTTGTCACTGCTGATAATCCCTCCATCCTACATCCTTCTTTTCCTTTGGTTTACATGGCACTGAAGTATCTTGGTCTTCTCCCTATGTGACTGACTAAGGCAAACAGAGGTTAAATAACTTGTGTAGGATTATGTAATGGAAATGCAGATTTAAAGATCTTCCCTGCCCCTAGCTTAAGTGCACCTGGAGCCTGTGGTGGGAGGCTTGTTTTTCAGGAAAGCCCACACCTTGATACTTTGTGATTGGGCAGTGGGTCAAGGAGGTTGTTACATTCTCTGAGCCAAGAGAAGGCTATATAAGCCCTGAGGAGAGGCTTTGCTTTGGGGCTCACTTTGAGAAGTGTTGTGTGATTTGACCAGATGAGACTCTGGGAAGCCGTTGTTGAGAGCCCCCCGGCTTTGAAAACCCAGATGTTGATGCTTCCCTCTCTGGTAACTGTGATTTGGTATTGATATAATGGTAGGACAGTTTGGAAGCCTGTCAATTTGATCTGTAAGTTCTGTAACTCTGAAGTTCGGGGTGCTGACCTTTTTCCCTGAACTAGGTAATGTATGTTTGTTTGATTAAAGTAAGCTTGTTAACCCATTTTGAGTTGCTTTCCTTTTGAAAAGCAGATCTAAGAACCTGTGTTGGCAGTCACCCTGGGGATATTGGGGTGCTTGCTGCTACAGATTACACAGCTGATGAGTGTCTTCCTGACTCCAGGCCCAGCACTTTATCCACTGAGCCACCAGTTGTCTCACAGGACCAGCAGTAAGACCTCGGAGCTGTCCTGGAGTAGGACCAGTCAATCTCAACCATAAGCAATTGATGTTTTTCCAATTAGTTAGATCTGATTTTATTTGTGTGAAAAGTGTTTTGTAGTTGTGTTCATATAGGTTCTGGGTTGTTTTGGCAGGTAGATTCCCAAATATTTTATAATGTTCTACAGTAACTTTAAATGGGATTTCTCTTTCTAACTCTTGCTGTTGGATTTCATTAGAAATATACAGGAATGCTGAGGATTTATGTGGGTTTATTTTATATCCTGCAACTTTGCCAAATTTATTTATTGTTTCAAGTAGTCTTTTACTTGATTCTTTAGGATTCTTTAAGTATATCATCATATCATCCGCAAAGAGTGATAACTTGGTCTCTTCTTTGCCTAATTTGATTCCTTTGATTTCTTTTTCTTCTATGATTGCTACTGCTAACATTTCTAGTACCAGATTGAAAAAGAGGGGTGATAGTGGACACCCTTGTTTCACCCCTGATCTTATTGGAAATGCTTCTAGCTTATCCCCATTACATATAATACTTGCTGATGGCTTTAACTAGATGCTACTTATTATTTTAGGGAAGGCTCCATTTATTCCTATACTTTCTAGTGTTTTTAATAGGAATGGATGTTGTACTTTGTCAAAAACCTTTTCTGCATCTATTGAGATAATCATGTGGTTTCTGCTAGTTTTATTGTTGATATGATCAATTATATTGATGGTTTCCCTCATATTAAACCATCCTTACATTCCTGGAATAAATCCTACTTGATCAAAGTGTATTATTCTTGTGATAAGTTACTGTAGTCTTTTTGCTAATATTTTATTTAAAATTTTTGCATCTCTATTCATGAGGGAAATTGGTCTATAATTTTCTTTTTCCATTTTATCTCTTCCTAATTTAGGTATCAGTACTATGTTTATGTCATAAAAAGAATTTAGTAGGACTCCTTCTTCACTAATTTCCCCAAATAGTTTGTAGAGTATTGAAATGAATTGTTCTTTAAATGCTTGATAGAATTCACTAGTAAATCTGTCTGGCCCTGGAGATTTTTTCCTAGGGAGTTCACTGATGGCTTGTTCAATTTGTTTTTCTGAGATGGGGTTATTTAAGTAATTTACTTCCTCTTCAGTTAATCTGGGCAGCTTATATTTTTGTAAATATTCATCCATTTCACTAAGATTGTCAAATTTATGTGCATATAATTTGGCAAAATAATTCCTAATTATTGTTTTAATTTCCTCTTCATTGGAGGTAGATTCACCCTTTTCATTTTTTTTTTTTTTTTGCTTTTTGGAGGGCAATTGGGGTTAAGTAACTTGCCCAAGGTTACATGGCTAGGTTTTTGTTTGTGTGTGTTAAGTGTCTGAGGCTGGATCGGAACTCAGGTCCTTCTGACTCCAGGGCCGGCGCTCTACTCACTGCGCCACCTAGCTGCCCCTACCCTTTTCATTCTTGATACTCATAATTTGGTTTTCTTCTTTTTTTAATCATATTGGCTAAGGGTCTATCAATTTTATTGTTTTTTTTTTCATAAAACCAGCTCTTAATTTTATTTGTTAATTCAATAGTTTTCTTAATTTCAATTTTATTAATCTTTCCTTTGGTTTTCATTATTTCTAATTTAGTATTTAATTGCAGATTTTCAATTTGTTCTTTTTCTAGCTTTTTTCAATTGCATGCCCAATTCATTGACCTCCCTTTTCTCTAATTTATTCATGTATGCACTCAGGGATATAAAACTCCCCCTAAGAACCACCTTTGCTGCATCCCACAAATTTTGGTATGTTGTCTCATTATTGTCATTTGACCCACTCATTCTTTAGGATTAAATTGTTTTGTTTCCAATTAGTTTTTAGTCTATCTTTCCATGGCCATTTATTGCATATGATTTTTATTGCATCATGATCTGAGAATGATGCATTTCATACTTCTGCCTTTCTGCACTGAATTGTAAGGTTTTTATGTCCTAGTACATGGTTGATTTTTGTATATGTGCCATGTACCACTGAGAAGAAGGTATATTCCTTTTTATCCCCATTCAGTTTTCTCCAGAGATCTATCATACCTACCCTCTCTAAGATTCTATTCACCTCCTTAACTTCTTTCTTGTTTATTTTGAGGTTGGACTCATCAAGTTCAGAGAGGGGGAGATTAAGGCCCCCCACTAGTATAGTTTTGCTGTCTATTTCTTCCTCTAATTCCCTTACCTTCTCCTCTAGGAATTTGGATGCTATTCCACTTGGTGTATATATATATTAAGTAATGATGCTGCTTCATTCTCGATGGTGCCTTTTAGCAGGATATAGTTTCCTTCTTTATCTCTTTTAATTAGATCATTTTTTGCTTTTGCTTTATCTGAGATAAGGATTTCTACCCCTGCTTTTTTTGCTTTACCTGAGGCATGATATATTTTACTCCAGCCTTTTACCTTTACCCTGTGTGTATCCCTCTTTTTCAGATGTGTTTCTTGTTAACAGCATATTGTAGGATTATGGTTTTTAATCCATTCTGCTATCTGCCTCCGTTTTATGGGAGAGTTCATCCCTTTCATGTTCACAGTTATGATTACTATCTGTCTCTTTCCCTCTATCCTATTCCCTCCCATGTTTATGCTTTTATCTTTCTCTCCTTCTCCCTTCCCCTCTTTAAGAGTTTTCCTTTTGATCACCACCTCCCACAGTTTCCCTTCTTATCAGCCCCCCTCCCTTTTCCTCCCCTTCCCCCTTACTTCTTCCCTCCCTTTTAACCATCCTCCCTTTCTTAGCCCTTCCCCTCTCCTACTGCCTATAGGATATGATAGATTTTTGTACTTAATGTAGTATGTTACTTCTTCTTTGAACCAAGATCGACAAGAACAGATCTCATGCAAAGCTCCTCTCCCTCTCCTCTTTCCCTCTATTATGATATGTTTTGTGTCTCTTCTAGATAGAGTCCTATGTTTAACTGGTTGTGTTATTCCCTCCTTGCACCAGAACTAATGAGGGAGAAGCTCATATAATACTCATCTCCCTCCCTTCTTTCCCTCTACTGTATTGTTTTTATGCCCCTTTGTGTGGCACAATTTACCCCTTTCTGCTTCATTCTTTCCTCTTCTTCCATTGCAGTCCCTTTGTAGCCCGTAATAAAGTTTTTTCTTTTTATTATCATTTTGTTTAATTTATATCCCTACCCTCTACTTATCTATAAACAGTTTGCTCTTATTAAATAACAGGGTGTGTGTGTGTGTATGTGTGTGTGTGTGTGTGTGTGTGTGTGTTTTCCTTGTTTACTTTTTTTTTTTTTTGGAGGGCAATTGGGGTTAAGTAACTTGTGTGTTAAGTGTCTGAGGTCGGATCTGAACTCAGGTCCTTCTAACTCCAGGGCCGATGCTCTACTCACTGCGCCACCTAGGTGCGCCCCCTCCCCCTCCCCCCAGCTTACTTTTCTATGTCTCTCTTGCGTCTCATAATTGGAGGTTGAATTTTCCATTGAGCTCTGGCTTTTTAATCAGGAAGGTCTGGAAATTGGTTATATAATTGAATGACCATCTCCTTGCCTGGAAGAATATGTTCAGTTTCGCTGGGTAGCTGATCCTTGGTTGTAATCCGAGCTCTTTTGCCTTGTGAAAAATTGTATTCCACTTCCTCCAATCTTTCAGTGTAGAGGTTGCCAGATCCTGTGCGATCCTCACTGTGATTCTGTGATACTTGAATTCTTTCTTTCTGGTCCCTTGTAGTATTTTCTCTTTTGCCTGGTAGATCTAGAGTTTGGGCACAACATTTTGCAGAGTTTCCAATTTGGGATCTCTTTCAGGAGGTGACTGGTGGATTCTCTTTATTTCTATTTTACCCTCTGGTTCTAGTATCTCAGGGCAATTTTCCTTGATGAGCTCTTGGAAGATGTTGTCTAGGCTAATTTTTTCATCATGATTTTCCAGTAGGCCAATTATTCTCAGATTATCTCTCCTGGATCTGTTTTCCAGGTCAGTTATTTTTCCATTGAGATATTTTTCCTCTTTTTCTAATTTTTCATTCTTGATGTTTTCTTTGACTAATTCTTAGTTCCTCATGGAGTTATTCACTTCAATTTGGTTGATTCTAGTTTTTAATGAATTATTTTCCTTGGTTAGTTTTTGGAGGTCCTTTTCCATATCACACATTTTTCTTTTTAAGGAGCTGTTTTCTTCATTGTAATGTTTTTCTAATTTTGTAATTTTGATTTTAAGAAAATTATTCATTTTATCTTCTATCTCTCTAATATGGTTTTCAAAGTTCCTTTTGAGCTCATCTAAGAATGCTTTCTGTGCTTGAGACCAGTTCCCTGTTGAGACTTCAGCTGTGGGTATGGAGTCAACACTATCTCCCTCTGAATTTGGTTCTTCCCTCTCATAATAATAGGACTCCAGAGTCTTTGTCTTTGCAGTCTGCTTTTTACCCATTTTGAGGCAGGGTCCTAGCCACGCCCTTCCCCTAGGGTTCCCTAGCCTTTACTGCTTAAGGTTTTGCCTGGGGCAATAATTACTATGTTTTCAGGGTCCAAGGAGGGGATTGGAGCAGCTGGGGTTCACTGGTCCCTGGAGGTCCAGATAAGGGCTTTTTAAATTTCTAGGCTTTGGATTGGTAGTCCCAGGGGTAGCTGCTGCCCCTGCCAGGGGCCCTGCATTTGACTCTTACCCTGCTCTGTCCAGTCCCAGCCCTGTGGTGATAGGCCTGGCAGTGGCCCTTGTGGTTGGTGGGTCAACTTGCCACCACATTGATCAGGCCTCTGTGCACCACAGCATTGTCTTCTGGGCCTCTCCTTTCTTTTCTTATTTCCTATTACTTATTCCTTTTTATGGACTCTATTTTCTAGTGTAACCAAACTACTAGATGTTCCCAGAACTCTATATTTGTATGATGATGGAATTATAGATTTAGAACTGGATGGGACCTTGGAGATCATTGAGTTCAAGCAGGAAGGGAAGTGAAAGGAAGAAGAAGGGAAGAAAATAAATATTTAGATAACACCTACTATGTGTCAGGCACTATGCTAAGAAGTTTGTTGTTGTTTTTTTTTTAACAAATATTACCTAATTTGATCCTAACAATAACCTTGGGAGGTAGGTGCTGTTTGCTATTATTATAGCCTTTTTACAGTTGAGGAAACCGAAGCAAACGGAAGTCAAGAGACTTGCTCAGGGTCACACAGCTAGTATGTGTCTGAGGATGGATTTGAACTCAGATCCTCCTGACTCCAAGCCCAGTGATTTATCCACTGTACCACAAGCTGCCTTAACAACCCTTACATTTTACAAATGATAAAACTGAGGCCCGGGGTCATCTAGTTTAAAAAGTGTCTGAGTGGAGCTTGCAGTTAGGTCTTCCTAAGTCTGAGTTCAGCACTCTCTGCAACATTGCACACCATCTCTCACTTCCTGTGCATTCCTACAGGCTATGCCTGGAATGGATTCCTTATTTAGCCTTGTCTCTCAAAGTCCTTCTCTTGCTTCAGGGCTCAACTCAGTCTCTAACTCCTCCCTGAAGTGTTCCTTCCCTCTATAAGCCCTCTCACCCCAGCTGTTGCTGTTCACTCCTTCCTCAAATGGAAGAACTTGATTATCTGTATAGCTATACTCCCCAGTGGAATGTAAGTTCCATGAGGGCAGGTGTTATTTTGCTTTTAAAACATCTTTGTATCCTCAGCACCTAGTATGGGGCCTTGCACTTATTAAAGGCTTAATAATAGTAGATATTCATTAAAGAATTGCTGAATCAAATTGAATAAATGTTTATTGAGGTGAGGACCCTAATGTTATGTTAATTTCCACACTCTGCCTGTAAAGGGCTCTCCCTTCATAGGATCATAGAAATGAGAGCAGGAAGAAACCTCAAAAACAGTCTTATTACAGCTGAGGAAACTGAGACCCAGAGAAGTTACATGACCAGGACATTCAAGTAGTATGTGACAGATCCTGGATTCAAATCCAGATCCTTTAATCCCAAATTCAATTCTCCCTCCAATATAGTGCATTTCCTGCCTATTCTCTCTCTCTATTTAATGGTGATCTTCGTTCAAGGCCCAGCACAAGGTCCACCTCTTTCATAGAGTTCTCTAAAACCACCCTAGAAAGCTCTGTATTCCTTTCTTTTCACTTTTTTCCCCACACATATATTTAATACTATAAAGACTAGCATTTAATGGCTTAAATTGTTTATATGTGTCAGTCTGCTCAACAGGATTATAAACTTCTTGGTGGGCAGGGATCCCGTTCACATGCCTACGATAACACTGGGTACAAGGTGCTATATAACTGTTTGCTGATTGATTCATTGAGTACAGTAACTCATTAGGGCCATGAGGCTTCTCACTCAGGTATCCTTAAGAACATGAGCAGGTTCTTGGAGTGTGGGGTCTTGGATTTCATCCATGGTGCAGAGTTATGACATCAGTCAATGGAATTTACTTTAGTTTGGATGATGTAACTAGTACTTACCAGGGTGGAGATTCAAAGTCAAGAGCAAGCACCTAAGAGAAAGAATTGGAAACCAGTTCAGTGCTAAGCTCTGAAACAGGCTGGGGTGTTGATAAGTGTAGGGTTCCCCCTTGTGGCGTAAGCAGAAAATTGCCTGACCATGTATGATCATATACAGTCTGAATAAGGTCTATGGATCCTATTAGGTCCATTTGGCAAAAACACTTCAGGAGATTTTGGAATGAGGTGTATTTTTCTCCAGATCATGGACGTAGACCATGTGATAGTTTACTCTGAAATGCCCTGAGTTAGTCTCTGCAATTTATCAATAACACTGACTCTGAGGAGCCTGCATCCAGGCACATCGAGTGATGAGAAATGCCTGACCCATACTTACGAGACTTACTAGAAAACTGGCCTAAGGCAATCTCTCATAGGTTAAAGTAGTTTTGGGATTTCATAGAACGAAAATTATCTTAAGGCGCCAGATAACCAACTTAATGGTCTACTGTGTTTTTTAAAAAATTAATTAATTAAATTAAGTGGAATGCCAATTCAATTGAACAAATGTTAGTTAAGGAAAGAAGCAAGCATTTATTTAGCATTTGTAATTTATCCTCACAGCATCCCTGGGGGGGATAGGTGCTATTATTATCCTTCATTTTGTAGTTAAGGAAACTGAGGCAGACAGAAGTTAAGTGACTCACCCAGTGTCACACAACTAAGTGTCTGAGGTCAGATTTGAACTCAGCCACTGTATCACCTAGCTTACTCAATATGGAACTTATTTATTTATTTATTAAGCTCCTAATATATGACAAGCATAGTAACAGGCATTGGGGATACAAAGACAAAAGTAGAAACAGTATCTACTTTCAACCCTTTCTACTGGGAGGAAGCGACATATATGCAGATAAAAATCAATACAAAACAGAGAGTTAGCTACTCTACCTGTACTCCTACTAGAAATTTGTGTTTCATAGAGGCTATGAATACTACTCTCATAGATTCTGTGGTGCCATGTGGGACTTTACTTCTAAAACAATAGCTATACTGGGGATACAAAAATAAAGAATAAAATAATCCCTACTCATAAGGAGTTTATAGTCTATCAATATAGAAATATATCCCGAACAAATATAAAGAGAGTAAACAGTATAAATAAAAAAGTAGTCAAATAAAGGGTAGTTACAGAAGTTGGAATCAGCAATTAGAGGGATCAAGAGAATTATAGTGGAACTTCAGCTGCTTCTTTTTTAAAAAATATATCTATTTTTGGCCCTTTAAAAACAATTTTGAGTTTCAAATTTTCTTCCTTTCTCCTGTTCCTTCCCCAGGCACAGAGAATGAAGGCAACAAACAATTATATATATGAAATCATGCAGAACAGATTTCCATAATAGCCATGTTGTAAAAAAGCTAGAAAAATAATGTGAGGAAATTATACTTCAATTTGCACTGAGTTCATCAATTCTTTCTCTGGAGGTAGATAGCATTTTTCTTCATGAGTTCCTTGGAATTTTCTTGGATCATTATATTGATCAGAGCAACTAAATCTTAAAAATTTTTATATTATGTGTAAAAAGCAATTTTTAACATTTTTTTTTTAAAGCAATTGGGATTAAGTAACTTGCTCAAGGTTACACAGCTAGTCATTATTTATGCGTGGGTGCTCATTTTCTGAGGCTGGATCTGATCTCGGGTCATCCCAACTCCGAGGCCGGCGCTCTTACTCACTGCGCCACCTAGCCGCCCCTTTAGGGCAATTGGGGTTAAGTAACTTGCCCAAGGTTACACGGCTAGGTTTTTGTTTGTGTGGATTAAGTGTCAGAGGCCGGCTAGGAACTCAGGTCCTTCTGACTCCAGGGCCTTCGCTCTATTCACTGCGCCACCTAGCTGCCCCTAACATTCTTTTAAAAAATTTGAATTTCAAATTCTCTCCCTTCCTCCATCCCCTTCTCCTTCCTTCAGAAGGTGAACAATTTGTAGAGATTATACATGTGCAATCATGTGAAATATTTTCACATCAGCCATGTTGTAACTCTCCTCAAGTTCTCCTTATATTGTGTGGATACCCACTGAGCATTCGGGGTGTCCATTGATTGTCTCTTGCTCTTACTGCATGACAGGCTCATTATCCTCCCCCCTCACAGTACTCTAAGTGAGTACCTGAAAAGGCCTTAACCTAAAAGGGCCAGTGTCTTCCATTGCATCCTGGGCCACCTCCAGTCATCCTGATGAATATCTGGTCCCTGGATCCAGATGGCTTTGGAGGAGAAAGTGAGGCTGGTGACCTTGCACAGTCCTCCCTCTCTCAAAATCAGCTGCAAGTCATGTCATCACTTTCCTGAGGCCATGGTCCTCTTGGAAAACAAAGGACAAACACAACAACACTTCTCTGATGACATCTTTACAATTATTTTAAGCCAGGCTTCTCTGGCTACCTTCAGGTCTCATCTAAAATCCTACTTTTCCTGGTTACCTTTCATGATAGTAACTTTCCTCTGAGATTACTTCCAATTATAATTCCTACATAGTTGTTTGCATGTTCTGTCTCTCCTCCAATTTTATCCTGTATTTATCTGTAAAATAATTTATTTTTATTTTTACTCAGAATAGCAAACACTAGCTAGAACAGGCATTTGCATATACATAGAACAGAAAAAGATTATTGTACATAAAACTGCAGATCTTTATGATATTCAAATAGCTTTTCTTTTAAGTATGTAAGATCAACTTACAGCTTTCAGAGTATGTTTAATCTTTTCTTTCCATTTTTAAAAAAAAAGATGCCTCAATGACCCTCCTTTCTTTCTCTTGTGTTTATTTTATCCAGATGTTGTGTCTGTTGCATTTATTTACATATCTTCTCTGAAAGAATATAAGATTCCTTAAGGACAAGGAGTATTTCATTTTTGGCTTAGTATTTTCAATGCCTGTTACAGTTCCTGGCACATAGTAGGTACTTGATAAATCCTTGTGGAATGATTGGTGCCCTTGACAGAAAAAAGGAAGCCTAAGAAGAGGACCGAGTTTTGGAGAAAGATACTTAGGCACGTTATGCACATAAAGGGCATTTACATTCCAGAGTGATAGAATACTTTAATATGAATTTAAATAACATTTTATCCAATATTCCTAAAATTAGAGCATACAAATTATTTTAGCAATAGGAAAAATAGTAAAAAAAAAAAAAACTATAGCCCTGCCACTGTGTGATTGTGGGCAAATCATAATCTCTCTCTCTCTCTCTCTCTCTCTCTCTCTCTCTCTCTCTCTCTCTCTCTCTCTCTCTCTCTCTCCATGATGTGAATAATAAGAGAAAGAAACAATATGAATTCTCTCTCCCTACTTCACGGCATATAAAAAAACAACCTATAAAAGGATTTTGAGTTCTTGGAAGGAATGGCAATCTATGTATTCTAAGGTATGGTTATCATTAAGCCCAGTTCTCTAAACTGAGGTTGGAGAACACTAACAAAAGGAAAATATTTCGTGGGTTTACTAATGGGTGGTAAATTTATCTATCTCATCTTGTAGGAAGAAAGACTTTCTTTATCCTTTGAAGCTCTGGAAAGTACCTACATTGTTGCTTCTTGTGGAGGGAGCCAAAGGGAAAGAATTAGGCTTATTTCTTGTAAGGGGTTCAAAAAAACCAACAACACAAATTCTGTTCTAATTAATATCTTAAAGCCATCCACATTTGAGATTAAATTATCTTCCTACTTCGTAACAGATTTCCAGACTTATCTTATGCATCAATGCTAAGAAAAAAGGAATCCCCATTTTTAAAGGATGGCTTAGTTTGAGAATTGGTAGTATGAAACTGATTTTTCTTATACTCCAGTGTAATGAGTCTAGGATTTCATTAAACTAGATATTCTCTACAACAAAAGTGTTAAACAAATGAATCTGTGACCTGCAACACTCCTGAGTACTTCTTGAACCAGATTAAACTATAGTTCCCATCTGATTTTAATGTGTTGATATATTAATGTAAAAAAAGAAAGAAATTTATAAACATGTGTGGTTTTCCAAGTCACTATGCAGTCTGCTGGGGTCCTTATGTACAGTTCAGTGGTCATGTTTCTATTTGCGTTTGATGCTACTCTTCTACAACAATGCAAACGCATTTATGTCTGCCCTTCCTATTTGAGTCTAGTCCACATCCTCCAAAAATTTCACCCAAAATGTCCACCTAAAATGCTGGGATCCTTCCTTAAGTTTACTTTACATTGGGTGAATAATAGAGGTGCATGAAGACTATTCTATTGCTCTTGACGCATGATTGACTCATTTTCCCCCAAGTCACATTTCTTCGATGACATCTTTATCATCGTTATTTTAAGCCTGGCTTCCTTCTAATCCCAGCTATAATCGTACCTTCTGCAAGAATCCTTTGCCCAGTCCTTCTTAGTGCCTGCCTCATGAGTTTGTCTTTAATTTATCCTAGCTTGTTTGTGCATAGCTATTTCATGATGTATCTCCATTACATTTTAAGCTCCTTGAGAAGAGGGTTTTTTTTTTTGCCTTTCTTTGAATTTGTGGAGCTTAGCACAGTGACTGGAGATGTCAAGATGTCAAGATCTAAAAGATGTCAAGTCAACAAGTGTTACTAACCACCTACTATGTTGTGTAGTAGGTAGTTAGTAATACTTGTTGACTTGACATCTTTTAGAGGTAAGTAGGTGGATAAAGCGCCAGGCCTGGAGTCAGAAAGGCTTGTCCTCATGAGTTCAAATCTGGTCTCAGACACTTACTAGCTATGTGACCCTGAGCAAATCATTTAACCCCTCTCTGCTTCAATTTACTCAGCTATAAAATGGGCATAATAATAGCACCTACTTATAAGATGAGGTTCAAATGAGGTAATACTTATAAAAGTACCTCCACAGGGCCTAGCATATGGTAGGGGCTTAAAAAATGCCTATTTCATCCTTCCTTTCCCTTTATACCATTTATTAGGGCCCATTCTAGTTTGGGACAAATGCCTAATGAACCATTTCAATCACGCAAGACAACCCAACATATGAAGTACTGAACAAAATTCTCTCTGTGAATGTTAACCTGATTATTGTTTCTATGACATGTTTTAGAGTTCAGAGTCTAGATTAATAGCATTAAGAGTGAAATCATAAATACTAGACTTGAACAGCTGTGACACCTTTCTTCTTTCTATGGACTCATGACCACCTGTACAGGGGAGAGTTTCTCAGAAGTTCAGCCAAGGCCATAAAGGAAAGACTCCAAGGTAGCCATAGGATGAATCAGATTTTCTCCCCCACTTTATTTTCTGTCTCTTCCAATTACTGCACTTAAAAATTCCAAAACATACATCTGGGAGCAGGAGTAATAGATAACATGTTGCTCCTGCATTAATCATCCTTCTAGAGGCCCTGAAAAGCAAGGGAACACATATATCACAGATGGGACTTTCCCTGTAAAAAAGAGAGAAGGCTGGGTAGGCATTTCTGGAGCTGCCACTTGGGAGCTGCCAAACCCCATGCTGATCAGGAATTGCTATCACCTACCAACCCACTCTTTTGAGCTATCCTTCCACTCCCCACTCTAGTTGCAGTCTTGTAATATTGAATCATTCTCCCTCTTTCCAGTTGTGGCTCAGTAGTTCCAGGCATGTCTGACTTCTTGTGACCCATTTTGAGGCTTTCTTGGCAAAGGTACTCAAGTGGTTTACCGTTTTTGTCTCCAGTTCATTTTACAGATGAAGAAACTGAGGCAAACAGGGTTAAGTGATTTGCCTGAGGTCACACAGCTAGTGTCTGAGGCCATATTAGGACTCAGGAAGATGAGTCTTCCTGCTTCTAAGCCTTGTGCTATACCCAGTGAGCCACCTAATTGCCCCTTTTCAGTAGGTTGTAAAAAATATCTTTTAAAAAAATCTCATGTGGATATATACAAGGCTTATGCATGGGTTTCCTCTTTTGCTCCTCCCTCCTGTGGATGCTGGTTTCTCACATAATCACTCGTCTGAAGTCAAAGGATAGGACCCTAGATCTCAAGCTGGGAGGGACTTTAGAGGTCACCTCATCAAATCCTTTATTTTACAGATGAGGACCTTGAGAGGTCCAGTGATGTTAAGTGACTTGCCTAAGTTTGCACAGATAGGAGAAAATGATCAAGTCTCTTTCTCATTTTAAAAATCCCAGAAATAACTTTCATTCAGATTGCTGTAGTGAGTGGTAATTATTTCACAGAGTCAAGGAATGGGGTCCTGCTAAAGAGCAGGACTAATTCACATTGCTTCTTTTTGAAATTATGCAAATAAAGAAAATTAAATGCCCATTATCTTTTAACTCAGATTGCTACATATACACACACACATACACAAACACACACACACAAATACATATACACAGAAACACACCAATAATGTCAATGATGAAAAGAAAGGTTCCATATATACTAAAATATTTATAGCAACACTTTTTGTGGTAGCGAAGAATTGGAAACAAAGTACAGCTGATGCAAAGTAAAGGAAGTAGAGTCAGGAAAATAATCTAAACAATAATTATATCAAAGTAAATGGAAATCACTATATAATGACCCAAACCAAATGCTATTAATTTCTAATGAAACTTTTAAGAAGAGATATGGAAAGACAGTTTCCTTTGCTCCTCTGTTGAGTCTTTAGTCTATGAACATTGTATATAACATTAGCCTTTTTGCTGTGTTGATTTATGTTACTGAATTTTTCCTTTAAAGAATTCTTTGTTTTAAGACATAATTCTCTGGGAGTTGGTGCAAGGGGAAATATAGGTGATGTAAAAATAAAAAGGTATCAACAAAAAAACTATTTGATTTAATATATTTTTTATTTTTAAAATACTTTCTTTTCTTTTTAAAAAAGTATTTATTTTTAGTTTTTCAACATTCACTTTTATAAGATTTTGAGTTCTAAATTTTTCCCCTCCCTCCTTTCCCTTCTCCCTAAGATGGCATGCAACCGGATATAGGCTATACATGTACAATCATATTAAACACATTTCCACATTAGTCATGTTATGAAAGAAGGATTAGAACAAAAGGGAAAACCACAAGAAAAAAAACAAAAAGAAAGGAAAGAGAAAGTAGCCCACATTCAGACTCCACAGCTCTTTCTCAGAATGTGGTAGCATTTTCCACCATGAATCTTTTGCAAGTGTCTTAGATCATTACATTGCTAAGAAAAGTTAATTCTGTCAAAGTTGGTTATCACACAGTGTTACTGTTACTGTGTACAATGTTTTCCTGGTTCTGCTCACTTCACTCAGCATCAGTTCATGTAAGTCTTTCCAGGTTTTTCTGAAATCCACCTGCTCATAATTTCTTATGTAACAATAGTATTCCATTACACTCATATATCACAACTTGCTCAGCCATTCTCCAGTTGATAGGCATTCCTTCAATTTCCAAATTTTTGCCACCACAAAAAGAGCTGCTGTAAATATTTTTGTACATGTAGGTCCTTTTACCTTCTTTATGATCTCTTTGGGATATAGACCTAGTAGTGGTGTTGTTGGATCACAGAGCATGCACACAGTTTCATAGCCCTTTGGGCATTCTTTGTTCTTTTATAAAGAATGTTTTTATTTCCCTCAATTACATGTAAAAACAATTTTTAACACTTTAAAAATAATTTCTGAGTTCCAGATTTTCTTTTTCCCTCTCTCTCCTCCCCCTCCTTTAGAAGTCAAGCACTTTAATATAGATTACACATGTGCAGTCATATAAAACATATTTCCATATTAGCCATGTTACAAAAGGGAACACAGACCAAAAAACACAAGAAAAGTTTTTTAAAAAGTAAGCTTTGATCTGCATTCACACTCCATCAGTTCTTTCTCTGGACGTGGATAGCAAAAATATCTATTATTTAAAAATTTTATGCCTCTTCTCCTATGTTAATTCTTTATTTGAAATGTGTTATAACTGTTCACAATCATCATGTACCTTCTGCCCTTTGGAAGTGACTAGTATTCTCTTACTCACAGACATACGAATGGAAGAATATTTGTCTTTAAAAGATGAACCTTTGTTTCAGTGAGAAGTTTGGAGTCATTCAAAAAACTTGCAATTTTCCCAAGATCATCATCCAACCTTCACTACTCTTTCATATTGCTCCTATGCAGTGTCTATACAAAATACATACACTGATGTGACAGTTCCATAGTTTGCCCATTCAGCTAGATATCATAGTATAGAAAATAAGCATCCTCATCCATTATCTTCACTTAGGGATCCTAGTTTTTCCTGTGTGGACGGTAAGGCCAAACTCTTTCAAGTAATCATGGATTTCATTTAGGAAGATCAGCATTTTTCCTGCAATTCTCTCTGACTCACCAGTATTGACTTCTTTTTTCCAATACATTCTTAGAATATTCATGCTATTTTTTTTAGTGAGTTCTACTATTTTATCAGGTTTATAAAATGGAATACCCTACCAGGTAGGACATGTTGATTACTGTCACATATTCAATTTGAACTGTCTTGGAGTGGCTCTCATCTGCTATATTTTGTTTGCTTTTGTACCCAATGTTAACCCATCCTACGTGAAGACTAATCAATATATAGTGTTAGCTATATACATCCCATTAAGGGTAGGGCATGCCCCATTCTATTCTTTCATTTGTCACCATACGGCACCTAATTCTGGCTTCACACAACTTTGTTGTCATTGGGTATTTTTGCTAATTGTTGGTGGCAGTTATTCCATTCTGAATAACCACAACAAGCTCTTCAACCTCACCACTGTGGTCCCATTTTGCAAACAAAATAGAAGGCAATTTAGTCGATTAACACTGAAAGTTACACTACAAGTCATTATTAAATGTGTGGGACCAGTATTATCATTATCCTTTCCCCTGAGGGGTTTATCCTAACCATTTCTGTGTACATACCTTATTAAAAAAAAAAAAGAACATTATTTATTTATAACACTCTTTGAAAATTTTTTAAAATTCTAAATTCTCTCCCTTCTGCTTCTCCCCCACCCATTGAAAAGGCAAGCAATATTATATCAACTATACACATGAAGTAATGCAAAAAGTATTTCCATATTAACTATGTTGAAAAAAGCAAGAAAAATAAAATGAAAACATTATACCTCAATCTATGTGTGTACATTTTATACAATCCTATACTTAGCAAAGGCAGATAAGAATTTGTGTCAGTTTCCTGCAAAAGACTACCAATGGCATAAGCTTGTTGATCAGAGTCACTGCTCTTTGGGAGGCTGAGCCTGCTGTAGCACCCAAAATTCTAACCTTGAATGTGGTTAAAGGTAGAGTCAAGAACCCAGCCATCAAACTTTGGAATACAGAGTCATCATTGCCCAATCCTTTGGTGTAGTGTTTGCCTAAAACCTCAAGTGATCCATAGTATAGCCCAGTACTGTGCCAAATATACACAATGCAGTGAAACACAAACCCAGATGCATGGGGAAAGCTATCCAGGTAAGCAGACTCCCTAGAACTACACTGTTCTACCATAGTGAGACTCAGCCTCTAGTTATAATGGATTACAGGACAATGGGTCAGCCTAAACATAGCCCCAGAGGGTCAGTCTCTCCCTTCTTTTATGTTCTCACCATAGGTACCTTCAGAATGAGAGAAAGGCTTGTGCACTTCTTAGGGGATATGGTAACATCTACCACCTTCCTGCCCAAGGGTGGACTAACCTCCCTTCCTAACTGTGGTAGCAGATGCAAAACAGCCCTATGTGAAGTCTGAGGAAACTGCCAGCAGGGGGCATCAGGGAAGGTTTAATATGGTGAAGGGAAAAAACAGGTAAACATGGTCTTATGCAAAACAGGTGTTCTAGGTTCAGAACAACAAAAAAAGGCAGTCTGGTCTAAGGCTAATTAAGAGTCTGGGAAATAAGGCATCCAAATGGATTTGACCTCATCCAAACAGGGCATTTCTTTTCCAGTTTGTCTAACTTGCCCCAAAGATTGCTCAGCCCAGCCCTTGTGTTTGAAGTTAATCCTTCTCAGGTTTGATCTGCAAGATCTGAGTAGCTCCCCAATTTTGCTTTCCATACATTGGAATATATTGCCCTGCTGCCTTGTGTAGCAGCAAGCACCCCAATATCCCCAGGGTAGCTGCCAATATAGGTTCTTAGATCTGCTTTTCAGAAGGAAAGCAACTCAAAATGGGTTAACAAGCTTACTTTAATCAAACAAACACACATTACCTAGTTCAGGGGAAAAAGGTCAGCACCCTGAACTTCAGAGTTACAGAACTTACAGATCAAACAGACAGGCTTCCAAACTGTCCCACCATTATATCAATACCAAATCACAGTTACCAGAGAGGGAAGCATCAACATCTGGGTTTTCAAAGCCGGGGGATTCTCAACAACGGCTTCCCAGAGTCTCATCTGGTCAAATCACACAACACTTCTCAAAGTGAGCCCCAAAGCAAAGCCTCTCCTCAGGGTTTATATAGCCTTCTCCTGGCTCAGAGAATGTAACAACCTCTGGACCCACTGCCCAATCACAAAGTATCAAGGTGTGGGCTTTCCTGAAAAACAAGCCTCCCACCACAAGCTCCAGGTGCACTTAAGCTAGGGGCAGGGAAGATCTTTAAATCTGCATTTCCATTACATTCGGCCCCAAGATCTTTCAGGCCCATAGCATACACAATTTACATTTGAATTAGCACTAAACATCTCTTAGGTCACATTTTCCAGGTACATAAGAAAATCACAATATAATCTCAAAATACAATAGTCCAAGTCTTCCACTCATGGGGCAAATGTTAACTCAGTCCACTTATCAGTAAAATCAAAAAATAGTCACTTTTAAGTTAACTCAATCAGTTACATCAGTTTTCAAAGTACAAGCCTTCCACTCATGGGACAAAGTCTTGATTAACTCAATTAGTCTCTTATCTGTAACAATATCTCAAAGCACAATCAATAGCTTATTCAGTAAAGTCTTACTAAGTATGCCCATAACATAGACAGTTTACATTTCAATTATCACTAACCATCCCTTAAGTCCTATTTTCAAGGTACATCTAAAGTTACCAAAGTGGCCACTGGGTCTTAAACAAAGTACATTGCATTTTCACATCACTTCACAAAATACAAAGTATTATCACATAAAGTTCTCTTGGGGGGAGGGGGGTGTCCTTCCCCTTACACTGCTCCAGCCCCTGCTTCCAAATCCAGAGAGGGAACTAGGCAACAAAACCAAAGTGGGGTCCTTGGGGTCCATGGCACTTCACCCCACCCACCATAGTCACAAGTCCATCCTCCCCCTGGGTCCCAAACTGTGGGATGCAGCAAGGAAACACATTCAGTGCCCCTGCTTTGCCACACAGTCCTTATCTTGTTCTGTGGCTGAACTCCAAACTCCTGGGTTCCTTCTCCTCCAGCAGAAGGCAGCAGCTCCAGGCTTCTCCACAGGTCCCCATGCAGGCAGCTCACCATTCCTGCTCTCAGCTCAGTGAAGTCAGCATGCAGGCCGTTCTTCTCTCCTGCTCCATGGCTCCACAGAATCACAGCTACCACAACTGGGAAACAAACAATTATCCCAGCCCCCATATTTTCCTTTTACTTAGCAGATCCCATCCCGCGTCGCCATTTTGTAGCAGCAAGCACCCCAATATCCCCAGGGTAGCTGCCAATATAGGTTCTTAGATCTGCTTTTCAAAAGGAAAGCAATTCAGAATGGGTTAACAAGCTTACTTTAATCAAACAAACATACATTACCTAGTTCAGGGGAAAAAGGTCAGCACCCCAAACTTCAGAGTTACAGAACTTACAGATCAAACAAGACAGGCTTCCAAACTGTCCCACCATTATATCAATACCAAATCACAGTTACCAGAGAGGGAAGCATCAACATCTGGGTTTTCAAAGCCGGGGGGCTCTCAACAACGGCTTCCCAGAGTCTCATCTGGTCAAATCACACAACACTTCTCAAAATGAGCCCCAAAGCAAAGCCTCTCCTCAGGGTTTATATAGCCTTCTCCTGGCTCAGAGAATGTAACAACCTTCTGGACCCACTGCCCAATCACACAGCATCAAGGTGTGGTCATTCCTGAAAACCAAGCCTCCCACCACAGGCTCCAGGTGCACTTAAGCTAGGGGCAGGAAAGATCTTTAAATCTGCATTTCCATTACACCTTGCCTCATAGTTTTTAGGTTCTGCCTTTGCAAACCACAGTGAAGAATCTTTCCCAGGTTCTGCAACCCAGAGAGTAAGGAGTGGCCCTAAGGCAACATGATGCAATGGATAGAGTAATAGATCTGGAGTTTGGAAGATCTGAATTCAAGTCTCACCTTAGATACTTACTAGCCCAGGGTCACATCACTTAAGCTCTCTGTGTCTCAGTTTCCTTATCTATAAAATGAGCAGTGGAGAGATGGGGAGTGGTCTCAATGGCCCTTAAGGTCCCATGAAACTTTAAATCCATGAGCCTGTCAGCAGCCCCTCTGAATAGGTCTGGAGGCAGCACTCACTAATATGTCATGATCCTTTGGATACAGAAAGCCTGCCTGACTAAAAATATCTTCCCCCGGGGCTTGGAATAGCATATGAAATTCCTGTCAGTCACTCCTGTGGGGTAAAGCACTTCTAGGAGAGCCTAGCTAGAATGAAAATATGGTACTTAAGAGGAATGGCATATTAGCCCATTAGCAGCCCCCCTTAATAACTTGGCACCAATATTTCTATCAGGCACCATACAATGTGGGTTGTAAAACTTACCAGACCCTTTGAATTGACAATCGCAGTGCTGGGATTATATCCTAAGAAGAAACTCAAAAGGAAAAAAAATACTATCTTGATAAACACATTTATGACTGCCTTATCTATAAGAGCTAAAAGCAGTAAACAATTGACATGTCTAGTGACTGAGAAACAAATTGTGATCTATCGGTGTTGGAGAGATAGCCACCACTAGTGAATAGAGAGCTATCCTCATAGCCAAGAACGTCTGGGTTCAAGTCCTGTCTTCAACACATAGAGTTTCACTGTGAAGTCACAGGTCTGGTCCTTCTCCCGTCTTCTCTTCCATCAAGGTTGAATTCATAACATTTAAAGCTCTGTCTGTCTGTCTGTCTGTCTCTCTCTTTTGCTTTTTGGAGGGAAGAAGGCAGGGCAGTTGGGGTTATGTGACTTGCCCAAGGTCACACAGTTAGTAAGTGTTAAGTATCTGAGGTCAAATTTGAACTCAGGTCCTCCTGACTCCAGGGCTAGTGCTCTATTCATTGCTCCACCTAGCTTCTCCCTTAAAGCTCTTTAAAGGAACTTTGGAGGTCATCTAGTTCATCCTTTCATTTTATCATTCTGATGTTAACATTTTTTCCCTAGACTCCCTTTATTGACTTTGTTTCTAATATTAAAACAATTTTAATTGAGTAACCATCTACACAATCATTGACATAAACAAATGAAATGAAAATGCTTATATGTAAAATGATAAACTGAAAATTATCTATGATTTGTTTGAAATGTTTATGTTAACTTCAACAAAATAATAACAAAAATATGCTGGCTGCTTCCATCTCTCTTGGTTTTTCCTTTCAGTATTTTTTTCAGATTTTGTTACTTCTTAAAAAAACAATACACATAATTTTCTGATTCTTCATTCCTTCATATAAGTTTTTCCATTTGGGAGTTATTTTTCATAGTTGTCATTTCTTATGGCCCTATAATATGCAGTTTAAGTACCATACATTTACATGTTAGAGAATACTATAGCTGGGATCATGAGCCCAGAGTTCTTGGTTTCTAGCTCAGGGTTCTTTCCAGTATACCACAGCTGCATCTCATGTACCAAAATAAGGTAGTGCCATGTAAAGCAAAATATGAAGAACACAAAGGACGTATCCAAAGTGATTCAAAATCAGATGAGCAAAATTAGAATAACAGTATACACACTGACTATGACCATGGTTCCAAAACCCAAAACAGAACAATGGCAACAAGACTTTCCTGGTCCATGGATAGAAAAGATGAAACAAACAGTTACTATAATTATTTTATTAGTGCTCTGTGATCATTTCAACAACAACAACAACAATAATAACTAGCACTTATATAATACTTTAACGTTTGCAAAGTAATTTAGTTTTGTTCTCACCAAATCCTCAAAACAAGTCTGAGTCAATCAATGAGCATTTATTAAGTGCCTACTATGTGGCAGGCACTGTGTTAAAAGGTTTGTAGATTTAAAAAAAAAAGACTGTTCCTTTTCTCAAGATCCTCACAGTCTTATGGGGGAAACAACATGCAAACAATATATACAAACAGGCTATATACAGCATGGAAAGGGAATAATTAATAGAGGGAATCTTTGTAAGGCAGGTGCTATTATGATCACCTCCATTGAACAGATGAAGAAGAGGCTATGAGAGATGAAAAGTATGGGCTAGCTAGGGTCACAGTTGGTAAATGTTGAGGGCAGAATTTGAACTCAGTTCTTCCTAACTCCAAGTTAATCTCTCTACTGCTCCCCTTGGAATTTATTGTTTTAGTTGAAGTCTGAACTCCAACTCTTCTATATTCCCCCCTTTTGGGGGGAGGGATAGCAACTAAATTTCTAATAAATTTACTTACTAAATTTCTAATACATTTCTAATAACATTTTTTTTTTGGAGGGCAATTGGAGTTAAGTGACTTGCCCATGGTCACATAGATAATTTTTGTGTTAAGTGTCTGAGGCTAGATTTGAACTCAGGTCCTCGTGACTCAGGGCCAGTGCTCTATTCACTGTGCCACCTAGCCGCCCCTCTAATAAAATTTATTTTTTTTTTCTTTTTGGAGGGCAGTTGAGGTTAAGTAACTTGCTCAAGGTCACACGGCTAGGTTTTTTTGCTTGTGTGTGCGTTGTGTCTGAGGCCAGATCTGAACTCAGGTCCTTCTGACTCCAGGGCCAATGCTCTACTCACTGCGCCACCTAGCTGCCCCTCTAATAACATTCTAATAAAAATTCTAGCTGAAAAAAAATTAACTACCTTAGTGAAAAGCAAGGATAGGTTCATTTTGATGTGGGGAAGGGAAAGGAAGCCCTCCAAGAATGGGTTCCTGTTTAGCTGTGGGTGGGACATCACAATGAGGGCTCTGGTAAATGAAGTCAGATAAATGCTGTGGGAATAGTATTTATTGGGCCCTCGAAGGAAAAGGCCACAAACCTTAACTTTGCTGACTTCTTAGTATTTCTGAGAACTAGCCCTAGTTCAAAACTTCCTCTGAGTGGTCCTGTTGTTACTAAGCCCTGAGAGTCAGAAACCCTAGGTCTACTCCATGTGATGGAGAGGAAGATGACTTCAAAAATCCTCCTCTGCCTCTTTTTCCTCTGGAAAAAATATGTCATCCATGCTTATGACATTGTGTGCCACTGTGGAGAAAGGAAGAGATTGATCAGGGCCACTGGCTTCTGGAGTAAATGCTTACCTTGTTTTTCTCTGCAGATAGCTGATACTCCATCCCTTGTAGACTGGACTGGGCAAGGTCAATTAGGGCAGGGAAAGAAATCATTTAATTTTTTTTTTACTTTTTGGAGGGCAATTGTGGTTAAGTGAGTTACCCAAAGTCACACGGCTAGTAATTGTGTCAAGTGTCTGAGGTCAGATTTGAACTCAGGTCCTTCCGACTCCAGGGCCAGTGCTCTGTTCACTGAGCCACCTAGCTGCCCCCATTTAACTTTTTAGGAGAGACAGAGAGATAGAGAGACAGAGAGAGTCAGAGAAAGAGAGAGAGAGAGAGAGAGAGAGAGAGAGAGAGAGAGAGAGAGAGAGAGAAAGAGAGAGAGAGAAAGAGGAATTTTGGGGGGGAGGTTGGAATGCAAGTGAGGTATAAAATTAACTTTCTCCCTCTTCCAACTCAAGTCCCAAACTAAAACAAGCTACTTGGATTTGTTGTTCTTCAGTCGTGTCCAACTCTTCCTGATCCCATTTGGGGTTTTCCTGGCAGAAATGCTACAGTGGTTTGCTATTTCCTTCTCTAGCTCATTTTACAGATGAAAAACTGAGGCAAACATAGTTAAGTGACGTGCTTAGGGTAACACAGCTTCCAAGTGTCTGAGGCTGGATTAGAACTCAGGAAGTTGAGTCTTTCTGACTTCAGGTCTAGCACTATCCATTGTGCCATATCATTTTAAAAATGCCAATTAGATTCTTCAATGAATACAGCATAGTGGCAAGGACATTGGACTTGGCGTCTGAAGGCCTGAGTTAGAATCCTGTCTTAGACATATTACACCCATATGACCTTGGGCAAGTCAGTTAACTTTTAAGGACCTCAGTTTCTTTATCTATAAAATAGGGATAAAAATATTTGTTTGAAGAAAGTTATTTGTAAGCCTCAAAATGGAATATTAATATTATTATTATAAGTAGTAAAAAATCTGACCCTGTAATTTCATTTGCATAGTGAGCTCCCCACTGTAGAAAATCCTCCTGACTCACTTATAATTATAGTCTTAGAAAGCTGCCTGGAAATATTGAAATTTTAAGTGACTTGTCCATGGTCATATATTGTGTGGGTGTCAGAAGCAGAACTTGAACCTAGAGTCTCATGATTCCCTCTATCCACCAAACTATGCTACCTATCAATAATTGTTATTATTCCTACTAAGACTAATCTTTCCAGGTCCCAATTTCTTAATCTTAAGCTTAGTGTCTCCCTTTTCTTTTCTTTTCTTTTTTGCTTTTTGGAGGGCAATTGGGGTTAAGTAACTTGCCCAAGGTCACACAGCTCGGTGTGTGTGTGTGTGTGTGTGTGTGTGTGTGTGTGTGTGTGTGTGTGTGTGCGTGCGCGTTAAGTGTCTGAGGCTGGATCTGAACTCAGGTCCTCCTGACTCCAGGGCCGGCAGTCTACTCACTGCGATGCATAGCCGCCCTAGTGGCCCCCTTTTCTATTTGGAATGTCTAAGGTACCTTCTAACTCCTAAACAAGTTGTGCTATATGATTGTGATGTAATACTGCTGTACTCTAAGAAATTATGAACTCAATGATCTTAGAAATCCATGGAAAGCTTACCTGAAATAATGAAGAGTGAAATGGGCAGAACCAAAAGAACATTGTATACAGTAACAATTTTGTTTTAAGAACAACTTTGAGCAAATAAGTCATTTTGGCTATTATAAATATCCAAATTAACTATAAAGGACATATGGAAAAGGATACTATCTGCATCCAGAGAAAGAACAGATAAATAGATGTATAGAAAATTTTACATATATATATATATATATATATATACATACATGTGTGTGTATTGGTGTCGAATGGTAGCCATCTCTGGGGAGGGAGGGAAGAAAAAAAAATAAATTTACATGATAATCTTATTATATATTCAAAAGGCATAGCAAGTTGTACATAATAGATTTGCAATTTTACATACAATCATATTTTTATTATAATGTTTTCTTCCATAAATTACAAATAAAATAAAAGAGAATGGGAAAATAATCTAAGACCACTCTCAGGCAGCATATGAATATTTTAATAGTGGCCTTCTGGAGACATTGCTACTATTATTGTTATCTAAACCCTTATTGACTCTAATGGTGAGAATGTTAGGTCAAGTAGAATAACAAAATGTGAACTGGAGATATTTCTTTTTTTTTTTTTAAGCTTTTTTATTTTTGGAGGGGAGAGGGCAGGGTAATTGGGATTAAGTGACTTGCCCAAGGTCACATGGCTAGTAAGTGTTAAGTGTCTGAGGCCGGATTTGAACTCAGGTCCTCCTGACTCCAGGGCCGGTGCTCTATTCACTGTGCCACCTAGCCACCCCTGAAGGAGATATTTCTGAGCCAGTGACTTGGTGGTTCTCAAATTACACCTTGCTTGATTGTATAATGCCAACACAAACCACTTTTAATCACCTTTGGGAAACAGTGTAGTGCTTTTAATGACTTTTAACCTTCTCCCTTAATTAAAAGTCTGTCTTCTTAACATAAATATTCTTCTAGTGCTAAGGCATGATTTTGTCCAGAAAAGGAGGCGATCTGCTCATCTAACAAGAGTGAGATGTAACTTTTGGACAGCTTCCACCCTTTACTGGTAGCTATAAAATGCCAAGAGGCTTAAAGGAAGGTCCCTGTTTATGTTGAGTGGCCTCCTGGTATAACAGTTACTGAAGGACAAGAATGAAAGTATTGTAGAATGAGGCATTATTGCTTTCAGTCTATAACCATCATGCTCTAGGTAGCACAGAGGATAGAGTTCTGGGCTTGAGCTCAAACGCAGCCTCAGACACTTACTAGCTTTGTGACTGTGGCAATTCACTTAACCTCTGTCTGCCTCAGTCTCCTCATCTATAAAATGAAAGAGCTGGATTTGATGATCTGTAAGGTCCCTTGGAGTTCTGAATCTAGGTTCCTGTGAGAGAGGGAGCTTTGTTTTGTTTTTTCAAGAACCTACATGGATGAGATAACAAATTCATGGAATATTAAAGAAACCCAAGGACAAAAAGTCTATTCCAAAAACAATTTCCTCTTGACAAGATTTCACTCATTATTATTCTGCTGCCTATATGCTAAATTCAATTTTTTTTCAGGGCTTTCATGGTACCTTATAGATGCCCTTGAAGGATGCTCAGCATCCTTTCTCAGGGAGTAGATTGTCTTGGGGTAATGCAGCCTGGCTGACTGCAGGGGCCAGTGTTGGACAAGCTGTTGAAAGCTTCCTTCTTGGCTTCTCCTGGAGAAAGGGAACAAGCAATTTAGTTTATGCTGAGAACTGAGCTTGGCCCTGACTGGCCCCTCCTGTGTATAAATTTGCAGAGTGACTTCCTTTTAAGAAATAAACGCCAAGGCTAATGGATCTCATTGATAATTCATATTGAATATAAAATCACTGCCTAAGAGGGAGAGGCTAGAAAAGTGTCCTAATTTCTTCCTCTTCTTTTTAAGCCCGGAGAGTTAAGAATTTAATTTAGGGGAAGAGTCATGGCAATAAAATCATAGGCCTGATTCAGCCGTGGGTTAAGCAAAATTATCAATGCCTTTTGTTTTTTCATATCACATTTCCAGATATCCTCTTCCTCCTCCACTCTCCCCCCACCAACCATGAGCCTTCCCTTGTGACAAAGGAAAACAGACCAACACAGCTCCATGTTCAGTGTTGTCCACATCATTACATATCCACAGTCCTCCATGTCTCCTGTAACAAGGAGGAAACCAAGATTGGTCATCATAATTATGTCATATTCACTTCTCAACAGTGAGGCTTTAAATACTTGCAATTCATATTTAGAAAGGAAGAACAGGTGAAAAATAAACTGATTTTGCTTCTTAACTCCTGAATGTTAATTACTGTAGAGTACTTAGCACAATATTTGGCATATAGCAAGTGTTATATAAATGTTAACTATTATTATTATTGACTATGGATTCTTCCAGACAAACTCAGGGGCTGAAGTAGGGAAGATGCCAGACTGCTGGGCAAGCACTTTACAAATATGATCTCATTTGGTCTTCACAACAAACTGGGGAGGTACGTGTTTATAGAACATGTAGATGTTATTCCTATTTTACAGTTGAGAAAACTGAAGCAGAGAGAGGTTAAGTGACTTGCCCAGGATCACTTGGCTAGTAAGTGTCTGAGGCTGGATTTCAACTCAGGTCTCTCTGCCTCCAGGCCCAGCTCTCCCTCTACTGTGCCACCAAGTTACCCCTGGGTTGGAACAGTTTGCTGGTAGTCTGCTTATTGTCTCAACATTGACAGAGGCACTCAATGTGTAAAGGGGATAATACTGGAATAAATATAATTTTCAGCAGGGACCATGGTTCCTGTTCATTTGTTTACATGCTGAATGAGAGGGAGGAGAACTTCTGATTTCATTCATTTTACTAACAGGCTCAATTCTATTAGTGAATATGGGTTATTAAGGAAAAAACATGGTATAAAATAATGGTAAATTAAGATTCCTTCTTCAGTACCATACAGAATGAAAACTCCTTTCTAGATTTAGGAGCACATACTGACAATTAGAGTTTCCTAATGATTAGATCTATCCCAGAGTAGAATGGGCTGCCTTAGAGGTAATAGACTTCCTCTGCCCTGGTGGTCTGCACTTAGAAGTTGGATGACTACTTATTGAGTATATTGTAGGGGGGATTATTTGGGGGCTAGATGACCTCAAAGGTCCTAGCCAACTCTAAAATTCTATAATTCTGCCTTCTACCCAGGAAAGCTGTCAATATATTAAGGTCAATATATGTAATTTCATCAGTAAGAGTCCTGCTTCCACTGCCACAGATTGTAACCTGATTTCAAGGGTTACTGAAACTTGAAAGTTCTTCCTTTCAATGCTCCTTTCTGAATCCCACAGTTTCTTGAGGTACTGCAGCCAATGCTTACTTCACTCTTTAATTAGACTAACTCTTTGAACTTCTTCACCTTTTTACTAACTACTGGGCCCCAACCTTCCTCCCCACCCCCTTCACTCCTTTTTATGTGTTGTCTTCTAGTTAGAATGGAATCTCCTTGAGGGCAGGGACTATGCTGTTTGCTTGGCTTTATTTCCTCAGGTCAGCATTGTACCTGGCATATCATATAGGAAGTGCTTATTAAATACCCTTTCTTTCTCCCTCCCTCCCTTCCTCCCTCCCGCCTTCTCTCTTTTCCTCCCTCCCTTCCTTCCTCCCTCCCTTCCTTCCTTCCTTCCTTCCTCCCTCCCTCCCTCCCTCCTTTCCTCCCTTCCTTCCTTCCTTCCTCTCTCCCTCCCTTCTTCTCTCTTTTCCTCCCTCCCTCCCTTCCTTCTTTCCTTCCTTCCTTCCTTCCTTCCTTCCTTCCTTCCTTCCTTCCTTCCTTCCTTCCTTCCTTCCTTCCTTCCTTCTCTCTTTGTACCAATGTCTACCCAGTCTTCAAATAGTACACATGCAAATCCATCCTTAAGGTTTTTTAGCCTGGTACAGTTTCCCAGAATTAGTTTTTCACCTGTCATAGCTGGGATTACCTCCATGCCACAATTAGGCAACAGAGAGTTCTAGAGCAGAGGCTTTCCAGCCAGGGAACCTGAAATAATGCAGAGAGAAAAAGGGAGGCAGTCCTTGTGAGATGCTTGTCTTTTAATCTGGCTGATTTCCAGCCTCCAAATAGCTCTTCTGTCTACTCCAAAAATAAGATCACATGAAGGGGAAAAACAAATACCCAAATGCTTGTCCTTCAGTGTCCTCAGTGGGCTCCCTGACGTCATCCACACTTTGTCAGGGCCTTGCCACTGTGGCCTTTACAATTAGCTCAGCTCCCATCGTCTGCTGGACTGGCCCCCCCACCCAGGAGCTCCATCAGATATTGGAACGGGGTGTGGTATTACACTCAGCATTCCTCCTGGGAGTGCTGAGTATTTTTCCTCATGAGCCCTATTTACAGCTAGAGAGGGAACCTGTGTGAGAGAGGGCAAGTGGACCACTCAGTCCCTGACCTCTTGGGAGGCTGAGAGAAATTCTCTTTATTTAAGGGAACTCCCTCCTCCTGACGGTGAGTGGTGACTCCCTTCCTCCTACAGCTTAGAGGCCCTGCTCTTGATTGCACAGTGCCTGATACAGAAGCGGACCCTGAAAGTACGTCAGAGCCAGAGGAAGGAGGTGAGTGTATGGCCCCCCTGAGGAGCTAGGATTCCTGAAGCCCAGCCTTTCCCAGTTCCTTTCCCAGCTGAGAGGAATGTAAAGGTTTCCAAAACCCACCCTCTCCCTTTCCCTCCTTGATCCCTGTGCTTGTGGCCAGCCAGCCCCCTTTCTCCTATTCTATTAAAATTGTACATAATCCTGGGCAGATGGCATGGAACAGACAGTGAAAGCCCTTGGCCTTTTTATTCTAGCATCCTGAGACTCATCTGCTCTCCAAAGGGCCTGTATCTAAGAGCTATGATTCCTGAAGGGGGAGGTTCTTCCTGCCAATTGAATTACCTTTGCTTATACAGGAGAAGCCATTTCCGAGGAAATCATTAAGCTCAATCCCATTATAGGGGAGATAGTGCCTGCTCTTAAAAAGCCCGGCAGGAAATGAGGAATAAATAAAATGCTGCCTTTTGTCTCCTTAGTGTCTGGACAAAAGAGAGTGAATGGATATATAGAACCTCCCCTCCCCCACATCCCACCTGCATGGCCTGTAAACTATATTTCTTTTTATCAGCTCTAAAGATGTCTTCCTTTGGCTGAGAAAGGAACAAGAAAACCTAGCCACTGGGAGTATTTCTCAGTAAACTGTGGGAGGGGTTTGCAAGCATGGCAGAGAAACACATTTCTGCATATCCATGGTTTCATGTGTGTTTGTGCCTATTAGCATGTGGAGTAGCCCAGGTTTCTTTGTGGATCCCTTTATTGTTGTTATGGTTTCAATTCTTTATTTTTTAAAATAATAATAGCTGACATTTACATGGCACTTGAAGCAGTTAAAAAGCATTGAAGATGCATTGAGCTCAGTGAGAAGAGTATTACTTCTGGAAATAAAGGACTAAGTTCAAATCTAACCTTTGATACTTATTACCTTTGAAACCTTAGACACACTCATTTAACTCCTCTGAGTTTCAGGTCCTTTATCTTAATAAATACCCTTTCTTTGTTTTTCCCTTCCTTCCTTCCCTCCTTCCTTCTTTCCTTCCCTCCTTCCCCCCCTCCTTCCCCTCTTCCCTCCCTCCTTCCTTTCTTGCTTCCCTCCTTCGCTCCCTCCTTCCTTCTTTCCTTTCTTCCTTCCTTCCTTCCTTCCTTCCTTCCTTCCTTCCTTCCTTCCTTCCTTCCCTCCTCCCTCCCTCCTTTCTTCTTTCCTTCCTTTGTCCTTCCTTCCTTTCTTTCCTTCCTCCCTCCCTTCCTTCCTCCCCCTTCCTTCTTTCCTTCCTTCCCTCCCTCCTTTCTTCTTTCCTTCATTTGTCCTCCCTTCCTTCCTTCCTTCCCTCCTTCCTTCTTTCCTTCCTTCCTTCCTCCTTCCTTCCTTCCTTCCTTCCTTCCTTCCTTCCTTCCTTCCTTCCTTCCTTCCTTCCTTCCTTCCTTTCTCCCTCCCTCCCTCCCTCCCTTCTTTCCTTCTTTTCTCTCCCTTCCTTATCTATAAAATGAGGGCACTGGACTACATGGCTTCTGAAGTCTCCCAGCTCTGCCTCTTTGATTCTATGATCTCATGTGGATTTCACAACAAAGTTAAAGTGCTATATATCTTAGTGCTGTTTAAAGAGGTTAAATAGATTCCTTAAGGTTACATAGATAGTAAGTGAAAGAGACAGAATCTGAACCCAGTTCAGTCTTGATCTTACGTTCAGTTTTCTTTCACTGTACCATGTTGTTCTTTTTCTCACATTGAGGGAAACCAGTTCTAGCTCTAATATAGAAAATGGAACAATTTACTTCAGGAGTCCACTAGCTTGAATTCTATTCAAGGAGTTATTTGATTGGATAGCCCCTCATTTGGTTCCTCTTGAACAGGAATTCCAATTGAGCTTTGGACAAGTGATTTCCGTGTTGACTATTGGTTGTCAAAAGCGTAATGGGCACAGGGTACTTGTAGTTCTGTGTCCCAATGCACCTGCCTCTTCCCCCACATCCCCACTTGACACCATGTGAAGGAGAGGTATAATCAGTTTACATTCTAGATAAGGATGACCCATGAGGATTATTCTTGAAGGTTAGAGGAGGTTATTGAAAGAAATTATTGAATTTTCATCCCTGAAAATCTCAAAATTAGGAAAGAGAGGCATCACAGAACAATGGGAGCACAGTACTATGGTACAGTGGATAGAGGCCTGGCCTTCTAGCCAGAGGGACCTTGGTTCAAGTGCTGCTACTGACAGGCTAGTAGTGTAATTGCAAGGGCCAAACATGTAAACCCTGCATGCCCCAGACTGTTTTCTGAGATCAAAAGGTACAGACAGAAACCCATTTACTCCTGTGGAGGGAGTTCCCTGCTCTGATGAAATCACAGGACAGAACAAAATTTAAAACAAAAAAGTACGGGCAGATCTGCTCAGTCTCTCCCACCCATATCTCATTCCTACCTCCCTGTTCATGCCTTTTCTGTTCTTCACATCACCCTCCACTTCCATGTATGCCAAGTATCTTTCCCAGCCCCTTAGCCCCATCTGTGTCCTACCCATAGGATCTGGACTTAATCCTACCTCTTCCATTAAGCCTTAGAAATCTGCTCCAGCCCACAGTGTCCTCTGTCTTTTCTGAACTCCTACTGCCCTAACAGTAAGACTATATAGCTGGGCACTTAGTTGTTTTCTCATAATTTCATGGATGTTGGTATTCTGTTCCCAGGGAGATTATAAGTATGGGGGCTCAAAGTCATGCTTCATGGTGTCTTCACTCCTCCCAGCATTCTCACCCAACATTGGGGCAGACAGTCAACAAATGCTTTTTGATTTATTGGCAGACATTTGCCCTGAATGGTTTAGGGAGGTCAGACTGGATGAGTTATTAAAAGTTCTTACATTTCTAGGTTTCTAGAAGGTTAGAACCTTCATAATGAAGCTTCATTCCCCTTTCCATTCATTATTTACTTGCCCAGAGCTTACCACTGATGTTTCCTACTTCCTGATTATACAAAACAAACAGCTCAAATTATGGGTCTTAAAGGAAAAGAAAACTTTGAAATTCCTGAGATGATTTTCCTCAGCCTCATCTGAGAACTGCATTCCCCAAGGCCTCCACAAGGTGGTCACTCATCCAAGTGGCAGGAAGTATCCTACAGCTTCTCTGAAGTTGGGTACAACTGCTGTCATAGGAACATTGCCCCATACAGAAGCAGCAAAATGTGTCCAGAGTGCATCTTCCAAGGAAGAATCCCCTACCAATGGAAATCTGTCTGTCTGTTTATTTATTTGCAAATAAATAAGGTGGTCTTTTCTCAAATATTGCTTGGGGATGGGCCTCAGGCGCCACTGGCCACACACATCATTAGTGATGGGGCTTTCTGTTTGCTGGCTGTCACCAAAGAGGTGTCCACAGTGTCTTTGCCCCTGTTGCCTGAGGTAAGACCAAAGCTGGCAACCCTCCCTCATAAAGTGGTTTACAGGGTTGGGAAAATGACCAGATTCTGGTCTTAAAGGTTTATAGAATCATAGGATCTCAGAGTTGGAAGGAAGCTCAGAAGCCATCCAGTCTAACCCGTACCTGAACAAAAATCCCTTCTACAACATATCTAACAAATGGTCATTCAGTTTCTACCTGAAGACCTTTGGTGAAGGGGACATCCCACCACCTCCTGAAGTAGGCCATTATGCTTTTGGATAGCTTTCATTATGAGGATATTTCTCCTTAAGTCAAATCTAACCCTGTCCCCTTGCAACTCCCACTTATTTGGATTAAAGAAGACAAAACCAAAATCATAAGATATAGAAGTTAAGTATTTTTAGCAATATTTGCTCATTGCCACCAAAACATCTTTATTGAGGTATTTCTATCTACTGCCAGTAAACTGATAATCTCTGAAATTCTCATTTCTACTTCTTGTGCTATGGATAGCTATGATGTATGTCGACAACATCTCCTTGACCAACTGACCTCTACAGGATATTTCAGCTTATAGCTATGATCGTTTAACCCTGAAGAGCTGTGTATTTGTCCAAGTTTACGTGCTATCAGGGAGCCATAGCGTTCTGAGCCAATGACAATTTGTCTTGTAGTAGGCAAACAGATTGTTGATAATATTATTTTCACAGCTGTCACATCATCAGGGTGGTATACATTATCCTCAGGGACTAACCATCCCTCTAAGTCATGTGGCTGGTTTTAGAATATCATCATTTTCTATTCAGTTAATGCTTTATATGAATCTGTGTATAAATAACCTATGCAAGGTGGATTCTTTGGGAAGGGACCAGGCACCTGGTTTTTCATTTTGACTAATTTGTCTGTCTGGGATTTGTTTGCCTGTGTGGCTCGTGGGAGCTTGAAGATGAAATTAAAGGTCTGTCTAATGTGCATGTAAATGTGTTCCACCAGAATAAGCCCAAATTATTTTATTAAGAAAATGCAGGGTGTCTGGTTTACATTCCTACTTAGTTGTTTACTTGTCGACAGAAAAGAAAAATTTAAGACAAGTGCAAAAAAGTCAATCTCTGGAGTTAAGGATAGAAGCCAGGTTAAACTTAGGATGCTCAGAGCCAAAGAAAAGGACTGAAGAAAGGGAAGAGCAATGGAGTAATGGGAGGAATTGCAGATGAAAGGGAAATGAAAAAGACTTCACTGTTAAACTCAACTAAATCCAGTGCTTAGCTTTTTCATGATGGTTCAGAGAGAAAGAGATATTTCGAGAAGTGGTTTTTCAGATGCGCTGACCATAGAAGAACTCAAAACAGAGCTATCCTTCCACCTTCCTCAAGGTTTTGGCAGAATACCTTCAGAGTCATTTTCTGTAAAAGGAACTCTGGGTGCTCCTCAGTCAAACATTTTCCCAGAATGAGGGAAGAAATGAAGGCCTTTTTCCTTGCCCCAAAATGTGTCCTGTTCTCTCTTCCTTTGATTTCCTTAAAGATGATCAGCGGAAAACTCAATTCTTAATCACTGCAAATGTCCTCCAGGTCTGGATATACTCTGAGGGAATCTGGGATTTCTGTGTTCCAAATGGCATCCCTGGTATTTTCTGAACCAGATGCTTAAAAAGCAGTTAGTACAAGCATTAGTCTACTGATGTTTCATGATAACACTCTCTTAGTGATACATGCTGACTTTGTGAAAGAGCTCACTTTTAATATTTCCTAAAGTCCTACCTACTTGTTACAGATGAACCTAGGACAGGGGTGGGGAACTTGTGGCCTTGGGGCTACATGTGGGCCTCTAGGTCCTTAAGTGCTGCCCTTTGACTGAATCCAAACTTCAGTAAAACTTGGACTCAGTTAAAAGGCCACACCCAAGGACCTAGAAGGCCACATGTGGCCTGGAGGCTGCAGGTTCCCCACCTCTGATCCTAGAATGAACCAAATTCTTCTCCATAGTAAATACCATGAGATGTCAGAGGATCATTTCCGTTCTGATTTTGGTTACTTAATGGATTCATGTATCTCTCATGAGGGTACTTTCATCATCCATCATTTAAAAAATAAATACATGTGCCTGGCTGAAATAAAAATGGAGACTAAAGAACATCAAAGTGAAGCCATTTTTTTTTCATTTCAATGACTCAATAATCATCCTATACTTAATATCTCCATGAACCACATAGTGTATCACAAAAAGAGTGCTGAACTTGGAGTCACCAGATCTGAGTTTGATCACCAGCTCTGCAATGGCTTTGGGTAAATCACTTACTTCTTTGACTTCACTTTTCTCATTTGTAAAATGAGTGGGTTCGATGGACTTCCAAGGTCCCTTCTAGCTATAAACCTATGATCTTATCAGCTGGTCACTCACTACAGTTTGAAGTCAGTTCATAAAGTGACACTTCTGAATACCAGTCATACATAAAAGAATCTTATCTCCTTCTTATTGGCTTGACCAATGTCTACATTTCTCTATTGGGTTCCAGCTGGTATTATCACATACCTGTGTGATTTCATTGGTATAGGGAGATACTGGATGGGTAAACTCCCTGTACCAAAGCAGATCTGCAACTTATAGAGTATTAGCTGCCTGAAGTGCTGAGAAGGGACAGGATCAAATGAGATAATATTTGTCGAGCACTTAGCACAATGACTGGCACATAGTAGGTACTTAAAATGCTTATTCTTTTTCCTTTCCCTTACTCCCTTAATATTAATTACAAAGCCTTACTAAATTCATAGTGGCATTTTGTCTTTGTGTCTTTTTTCAGCTACCACCTGGCACAGTGAATAGAGTGCCAGGCCTAGAGTCAGGAAAACTCAGCTTCCTGAGTTCAAATCTAATCTCAGATACTTACTAGCTGTGTGACCCTGGGCAAGTCACTTCACCTTGTTTGTCTCAGTTCCCTCATCTGTAAAATGAGCTGGAGAAGGAAATGATAAACCAGTCTAGTATCTTTGCCAAGAAAACCAAAAATGGGGGCATGAAAAGTCAGACAGGACTGAAACAAGTGAACAGCAACAAAACTCTTATCCAGGATGGTCAGGTAATGCTATCATGTTAAAATTGAAAGCTGGGAAATGAGGAAACAGGAGTTTCTATTCTGACTCTATAATAAGTGGTAATTGTGTGACCCTGGGCAAATTTCTTCATTGTCTAGGCCTTAGCTTTCCTTAGCAGTAAAAAGGAGTTTTTACCTTTCCTTAAGATGTAAAAAGGGTTGGATTATGTCTAAGGTATCTTTGAACTCAAATATTTTATTATTTTATTAAATATTATTAGAGTTCCTACCTCATATGAAATACTAAAAATAAGAGCATGAGAAAATTAAACAAAAACATCTCAGTCTCTCTGAGATGAATCAGATGGGCATTCATTGTCAAGGGTAATTATTATGAGTATCTATTATCATCCAATTCAACCCACTCATTTTCCAGATGATCTTGTGATGCATAGAAGTGATGACTGAATATGAGTTCCATTTGATAAAACCTGATTCCGTTATGGTGGAATGCCTTTTCAGGTGAAACTGATGCTACTAACTTAGCCTCAGAATTTTTGAGATTAAAAGAGTTTTCTTTCTTAGATCCAAAAAGGTATTTCTCCTTGCATATAACATGAGGAATTCTGATATTCCTTCAAACAGGATAATAAGTTTCTCCCTAAAGCCACTCTGGTCCTGACAGCTGCCCACATGAGTCAGGGATGGAATGGGAATGCTTTCTAGTTCTGACAGGTCAGTCTATAACTTGAATGAATCAGAAACAGGATAGCTGACTGGGCAAACACATGCACTCCTATAATTAGATACAAAAAGTATTTATTAAGTCCCTACTATGCACAGAATCCCTAATATGCTTGTGAGGTACCAGAGATACAAAGAAAGACTAAAATATAAAACAATCCTGCCCTCAAATAACTTACATTCTCCTAGGGGATACAACATGCTCCCCAGGAAGGAAATGCTAAGTCTTATGCAAGGGGGGAAGAGAATGCTATTAATCGAAGGGAAAGGGGAAATCTTTGAGAGACCTCCTGAGTTGGTACTCAAACTTCACTCTGAAGAAAGTTAGGGATTCTTCCAGTCAGAGGGGAGGAAAGAATGTGTTCCAAACATGGAGGAATCACTTATGCAAAGGCATGGAAATGAGAGATGATGTGCTGTATGCAGGGAATAGCTGACAGGCCAAGACAAATAAAAGATGCATAGAGCAGGCCTTAGATTTCCCTGAGGAGGAGAGAACCTCCCTAATTACAGAAGACTGCTAACCACATTTCCATTTAGCCTTTCCAAGGCTACCTCCTCAAGCAGGGTCTTTCATCATGGTCTCTTCTCTCACCTTCCTGTCAATGGCTTATTCTGGTACAGGCAGCCTCCCACACATGCCCTTCTATTCAGGTGGACTCTAGCAAGGCGGCATACGGCATTGTAGGTGCTCACTGGAGAGGCTCCCACTTTTTTTTTCACATGCTGGTCATTGGACAAATCTAGGTTTTTTTGGTGATAATTCACAGGTAAGGAATGATTGAAATGTGCTCTCAGACTTGACCCCATCTCTTCCTGACCCTGATCTGGGGGGGTTGCTATTTGCTTACTATTACCCTCTTCCCTTGAGGTTTAGCAACAAAAGCAGACAGACAGACAGATGGAGGGACACCTCCACACACGTGCACACTGGCTAGATGATAGATCTGAAAGGGAAAAGAAAACTGCTAGTTTTCTTTTATCCTGTGATTTGTCCATTTCAGTGAAGCTTTTCTGAGCTATGACCTGCTGTTTCCTTGGTGACCAAAGCCTCAAAATAAACAGGAGACTGCTCAGCTGAGGCCAGTGGTCCACTCAGCTGGGCCATCTGCCCCAAGACAAACCACGTTACCAAAAAAAAAAAAGCTCTTGTGGGAGCAGGCACTAGTGCCTAGTGACTGCCTATCCCTCAGTCCATTTGGCCCATTGCTTCCCTTCTCTGGTCTTGATGAATCTAGAGTTACTTCACATCTCAGTTCTCAGTCAAGTTTTCTTAAGTGTAGTGGGGTGTGTGTGTGGGGGGGGGGCGTACATGAAAGAATTGTCTGGAATTGCTCATTGTGTATATGTGTGGGAAGGGTTGTGGGGAGGGGGAATTGCCGTGTGTGTGTGTGTGTGTGTGTGTGTGTGTGTGTGTGTGTGTGTGAATGTGCGCGTCTGGGGGAAGGGTTGTCTGGGGGGAATTGTTTGCCCAGTGATAAACAAGAGCCAGAGAGAGCTGGAGACCCGGGGAGTTCGGCTGAATCCTCACCCTGCCTCTCTTTTCCCACACAGAGTTCTGGGACCGGTAGCTTGCTCTGTGCCACTGGCTAGAGGAATTTCAGCAACCTGATGTGCATGCCTTAGCTCGCCACCTTTCCCCACAAGGAGTTGCAATAACTCAGAGGTTTCTGAAGCCAGCAAAGGGCTTCTGGGGAGGCAGACGCCTGAAGCAGCACTAATAGCAGCAGCAGCAGCAGTAGTAGTACCCAACCCCAGAGACAGAGGGAAACTGCAGATCCCGAGGCAAAAAGGAAAACGTCGTCTGGTTGAACCTGCCTTCTCCACTGATTGGAGCAACAGAGACACAGCCCTAGTTCCTGCTCCCGCAGGTAAGGTTCCGGCTATCTCGGGCAGCAGGGAGAGAAAAGTTTTCTCTCTCCACCTTGATCTTGGTTTCTGTGTGCCTGTGTCGGTGAGTGCTATCTGGGAGATGGAGTGGGAGGGAAGAGGAAGGGAATGAATGAAGAGGAAAGTCACTGCTATTAAAGTTGTAAGCAGACACCACTCGCTGTCAATGTGAAAGGCAGCTAATGTTTAGAAACTTATGGACAGCTGGGTAGAAAGCAAGACGCTGCTTGGTCCAGGCTTAAGGGGAGAAAGTGTTATTTTCTGTTCTCTGGGCAAAAATGGGAAAGTGTCTTTTTTTTTTTTTTAGAGACTGTGGGAACAGCAATATGATATTGTCATTGCATTGTCACCATCACCCCAGCCCCAGCTCTGAGTCACTGATGATTAATTAGTTCTCATTTTCTTAATTTCCCCATTTAGATTTTCTTTGTCATTCTTTGTCAGCAGGAGAAGGTTGTGGTCATTGGTGAGTTTGGCCAGCCCTATCTGACCATGCACATCTCACCCTTTTGGACACCTTTGAAACTTGGCCATACCCCAAAACCATCCCTCATTGTGGATGCCTTGGACTTATCAATATTGCTTATGCTAGTGGAGGACTGGAATGTGGTGCGTGGGTACTGGCATGACTGCTCAAAGTTCAGATGGGTGGCATCTTGGCAAGTCCATAGGCATTTTTACTGGGTACCTCTGAGTTTCCATTAGACAAAGTAATGGGTTAACTATGTTTTTCATGCTTTTCTCTGTCTCATCTCTCCTTTTTTGAAAAGTTCTTAAATATATTTTTATTAATGTCTGTTTTTTGACATCATAATTTTCCCTATAAAATTTTCTCTATGCCATACTCTCCATTAAACCTTCCTTTGTAACAACAACAAAATACGGTGCAGCAAAATTTGTCACTATAATTGCATCCACATCTGTCAGATTTGGTGTCCGTAGTCATCTAATCTCTGGATTTAATATTGGTCATTGCATTTATTTTTAGTTCAGTCACCTTTTTGTTTTGTTTTTATTTATATCATTATTGCTATTGTATATACTTTCCCCTCTGGTTCTTACTTTACTCTGTATCAGTTCATACAGATCTTCCTGTGTTTCTTTGACTTCCTCATATTTGTCATTTTTGCAATGCAGTACTACTCCATTACATCCACAATCTGCAATTTATTTATCCCTTCCCCAGTTAATGGATACTTGCTTTGTTTCTACCATGTTGTTGTTTTTGCTGCTACAAAAAGTGATTCTATTAATATTTTGTATGTGTAGTATACTTTGCTTCTTTTTCCAATAAATGTTTCATTTGGGAGCTCGTGGTTAGCCTGGAAAATTGGCCAAAAGGACAAGAAGAGAAATGAATCTGGGGAAAGGATGGGAATGAATGTACTTAGGAGTCATCTTAGGAACTATGACAACAGACATTCTTTGGGGTTCCAGGGCTGTATAAAGATAATTTACCTATTGGTTTTTGCAAAGAATGAAGATGAGGCTGGTTTAACTTCCCTGAAGCAATGGGACAATTGCCCAAATAGCTTGTAAGGTAAGCTGAGCTTTCTGTACTATGTTAGAATAAGGATCATGAGTGACTTAAGATTCCTGGCAACCACCTCAGGGCTTGGCATAATGTGTACCAGCTTGGCGGATGTTGTTAGCTGATAAACAAGGTCCCACCATGTAATGAGGACCCTCTGGAATAGTAAATAATCAGAAATTTGCCAATTGATTAAAGGTTAGCTAGGATAGGAAGCTAGGACATGTTACTTACATTACCATCTTTGATAATGAAAAAGGTAAGTTTTCTCAGTAGAATTCACATGGTACTTCATCCTAGTACTCAAAGGAACTTTAGTAGAGTAATGTTTTTATCATCATCACCATCATCATCATTTGATCTAGATCTGTGAATTTCTTTTCTGTGGGGAACTGCTTTTGCTGATATATATTGACAATTCATCTATAACTTATAGTCAGGGAGTCTCTTGGGGCATTTGAGTGGTTAAGTGACTTTCCCAGGGTCACACAGCTTGAATCTACTCTTGATTCTAAGGTTGGATCTTTACCTTCTTCACCAGGCCACTTTTATAAAATGGCTTTATATAAGCAGCAAATCAAACCAGTTAGAGTCCAATGCTAATGAAGCCAAAGGTGAAGATTTTTTTCACTCTCTAATAGACTCTGCCCTATTTCTTAGCTCTGTACCTTTGCTCCTGCAGCTCCCCATGTGTAAAATGGCCACCATCCTCTGTTCAAATGACAATTCCCATCCATTATGCAAAATTGAGGCAAATACTACCTCATTCAAGGAGCATTCACTGCTGCCTTTGCTCAGCAATGACCTTCCTTTTCACACTTCATATAACATGTTGCTTATATTCTCTAATGGATTTGTCATCTAACATAGTGTGTTATGGCAATCTGTTTCTCTCTCTGTCTCTCTCTTTCTGTCTCTGTCTCTCTCTCTGTCTCTCCTTTCCCCTTCCTCCATGAGGGTCAATTTTGAATCTCCCCTAGAGCCTGGCTAGCAATGTGTTGTACTTCTATCTTTTTTTTTTTTTTGGAGGGGGGAAGGCAAGGTGATTGGGATAAGTGACTTGCCCAAGGTCACACAGCTAGTTAAGTGTCAAGTGTCTGAGGCTGGATTTAAACTTAGGTCCTCCTGACTCCAAGGCTGGTGCTCTATTCACTGTGGCACCTAGCTGCCCCTGCACTTGTTAACTCTGAGGCACTCTTCAAAGAGTTGGGGTTACACCACAGTCCTTACTTTTATTTTTTGCTTTTTGGAGGGCAATTGGGGTTAAGTAACTTGCCCAAGGTCACACGGCTAGGTTTTTGTGTGTGTGTTAAGTGTCTGAGGCTGGATCCGAACTCAGGTCCTTCTGACTCCAGGGCTGGTGCTCTACTCACTGCACCACCTAGCTGCCCCCACAGTCCTTACTTTTAAGATTATAATCTAACAAGAGAGGGGTACATGACACATATACAAATAAATATGATGCAAGTTGGAATATGATATGAGTAAAGGAAAGATCCAGATGTAGGGCAAAAGAAAATTCAAGGGAGAGATCCTTCATTTGGGAACTTAAGGGGGTTAGTGATACTGTTAGAGATAACCTTTGAAAGGTAGAATTGAAGAGAAAGTGTGCTTCAGGCATGGGAGATAGCCTGTGAGCAAACATGGAGGTAGGAGAGGGAAGAATGAGTTTGGCAAATAGCTAATGGTCCAGTCTGGTGGAACTATAGAGAGCCTAAAGGAGGAGAGTGTGAAATACAACTGGAAATGAAGACTAGGGACACATTGTAGAGGGCCTTAAATGTCAGGTTTGTACTTTATCTTATGGGGAATAGGGAGGGGACCATGACTGGTGTTTGAGTAGGGGCATAAACCTGCAGGCAGTGCTCTAGAAAATTCTTTTGTTTGACATTGGATGAGCCATTCCCTTTGGAGAAGAGAAAAGTAGGAGGCAAATGCCCAGGTGAGATAATGTGGACAGACTATTGTGAACAATTAGAAAACCAATAAGCATTTATTAAGTACTTACCGTACTAGGCACTGTGCTTAGTGTTGGAAGATAAAAAGAAAAAGCAAACAGTCCCCACTCTCAATGAGCTTACATTCTAATAAGAGAGGCAACACACACATGTCAGCACATATAAGAAAAATGCAAAGTAGATGGAAGGTAGCCTAGGAGCAGCTGGGAGGACTGGGAAAGATCTCCTAAATCCATCTTTTGATATGGGGGGGGGGATAAAAAGGTTGCAGCACAAGCTTTACTGGAGGAGAGGCTAATGCCACACCCTTCCTTGACACCCCCACCTCTAAGTCAGCAATGACTTTTCCCCTTGTAATTTACAAAATACATTGTTTTTAACCTTTCTTTTTTTTCTTTTTTTAAGCAATTGGGGTTAAGTAACTTGCTCAAGGTTATTCGGCTAGTCATTATTTATGTGTGGGTGCTCATTTTCTGAGGCCGGATTTGATCTCGGGTCATCCCAACTCTGAGGCCGGCGCTCTTACTCACTGTGCCGCCTAGCCGCCCCTTTTAGGGCAATTGGGGTTAAGTAACTTGCCCAAGGTCACACGGCTAGGTTTTTGTTTGTGTGGGTTAAGTGTCTGAGGCCGGATCTGAACTCAGGTCCTTCTGACTCCAGAGCCGGCGCTCTACTCACTTCGCCACCTAGCCGCCCCCGTTTTTAACCTTTCTTATGCACTAATTATGTGTTATTTTATATTATAGTTCAAATGAGATAACGTGCAAAGCACTGTGCAAATACACGGTAGCCATGATTATCAATATTGTTATTATAATTGTCTGTGTCTGTCTTTTCACCAATAGACAAAATACTCCATGGTGCCTTATATCTTATCTAAACTTAGTTTCACTTCCAGTCACACATATATGCACATTTATTTTCATAAGTAAAATTTGTTGCTGTTATATGGTCCTGTTCCATTCTTTGTGACCCCATTTGGTATTTTCTTAGCAAAGATACTAGAGTGGTTTCCCACTTCCTTCTCTAGCTCATTTTACAGATGAGGAAACTGAGGCAAACTGGATAAAGTGACTTGCTCAGGGTCATACAGCTAGTGAGTGTCTGAGGCCAGATTTGAACTCAGGAAGATGAGTCTTTCTGACTCCAGACCTGGTGCTCTATTCACCATGCCACCTAACTACCCCTAAATAAAATTTAGTTGTCTATTAAAAAAATTAACTTTAGCTAAATTTTAGTTTTTTTAGTTTGATGAATAAAAATAACATCCTTAGGGATTATGTAGTCAATGAATGTTTGTCTTAAAAAAATTAAAAATAAAATTCCCTGAGTGCACACGCCTAAGCTTCTGGCATTTAACGCAGATGATTAAATGAATGACACATTGTCATAATACATTTACCCAGAGGTAATCTGGGCTACCTCTCATCAGTCTGGCACCTTTGGGAAGGACTTCTTTTCAAAGGGTAGGACAAGCTGAAGTCACTTGTGGAGACCACACCCCATGGCAACCCAGACTCCCCCCAGCTCTCTTGGAGGAGGGGCAGACTCGACCAATCACCAGGTACATTCTCAGGCTCACATGCCATCAATGCCTGCCTGTGCCCCTGGACTGATGCCAGGCTGCATAAAACTCCTGGAGAGTGGTACTTGAAAAATCTGGCCCTCGAGTAAGAAAGGAAATTCCATTGTCTAATCAAAAATGGAGCTTTGGTTAACTAACCAACAATTTGCTGAAGGCAACTGTCTTTATTCAGTCATGTAAACTCATGAAGAGTGGGGATTTTTTCCTTTTTTGTACTTGTATCTTCATCTAGTACATGGCATAGTGCCTGGCACATTGTAGGTACCTAATTAATACTTATTAAGTGTTGACTGAATGACAGTAATAGATAGCATGCTAGACATGGATTGGGGTTCAAATTCTGCCTGAGAAACTAGCTTTTTGATTCTGGGAAGGCCAGAGAGCCTTAGTTTCCTCATCTGCAAAAGAGATTTGCAGCAGCAATTTGGAGGGGTTAGGATAAAAGCACTCTGAAAACCTTAAAGGGCACAAAGGTGTGTCCTCCTATAAAAATATGAATTATTATTATTAGACCTGTAAGAGATAGCAAAGGGTTAAGTTTCCACAGAACTGCTAAAAATCACTGAAGTAAAAATACTGATAATAAATTGTGAAAAACAGTAGGGAGTTAAGCTTCCATAGAATTGCTAGATATTACTAAAGTTAAGATAAAAGAAGCTAGCAGATAGCAGATGGATCCAACCAGTCAGAAAGCAGACAGCACCCTTGGGACTCTCAGGCCAAGATAAGGACAGACCTGTGCTAAGCCTGTGAGGAGTCAGTATCCAGGGTTATTACTGCACTTGCTTAATGAATCTCATGTATTATGTATATTATCCAACATGCCCAGTATAGAATTAGAGCCTCATTAGTAATAATGTATGATAATGGAAAAGGTGTACCCTAAAGAGAATGAACCAATCAATCCTTTAGAGGAAGTGTCTACATCAGACTAATGGCATAAAAGTTGCTTTGCTTTTGTATCCCCCACTCCTCCTTCCACAAGAAGGGTGGAGTCCACTTCTGGCCAGAGGTGATCATTTCCTTTAGATTTCTCCTTAATAAACTTCTTTTGATATCAGATTTTTGGTATCAATTGTATTTTGCATTTGCAGATTGGCATTTCCAACAGTCCTAAAAACGTTTTTTCTTTATCTGTAGAAAGTCACATATAAGATTCATTTTCTCTTCCAAGCTATTTCAATACTTTCTGCATTGCCCAGCAAAGGGATCAGCATTTTTCCTTTCATTTGCATGGTGATTCATTAAATGCAAATGTTTATTATTGATGCTATAATACCCGCCGTGGGATGACGAGGTGATATCTCTGTGAAGGATGAGTCAGCACCTCTGTCTGGGTATGAGCCAGCCTAGCACTGGGCAAAGACTCCAAAAGTCAGCCTCACTTTGGAATGCAGTGTTTAAGAGGAACTAGCCCGTTATTAGGGATGATGTTTATCTCTTAGAAAACAGAGTGGATTTCCTTGGAGACTCTGGGCTTCAGACACAGGCCTCTTCTATGCTGTCTTTCTGTTACTTGCTAAGAATTTCAGCTTAAATAGCAGCCTTTGTAAGTAATGCATGTACACTATTGAATTATAGTTCCATTTGGATGGACAGACTGCAGGGAGAATTCCCCATCCTCCGCTGCCCCCCTTATTTGTTATCACTAGGGCAGTGCCCTAACCAAGTCACAAATAAAGTATTAAATTTTCCAAGTGGAAAAGGATTATAGGATTTAAAGCTGAGTGATAACTTTTGTGGTTGAGTTGCTTCCAGTCATGTCCAACTCTTCTTGACCCCACTTAGGGTCTTCTTGGCAAAAATCCTGGAGTGGTTTGCCATTTGCTTTGCTAACTCATTTTATGGATGAAGAAACTGAAGCAAACAGATTAAGTGACTTGGCCAGGGTCACACAGCTAGTCTGAGGCTGGATTTGAACTCAGGAAGATGAGTCTTCCTGACTCCAGCCCCTGCACTCTAATCATTTTGCCACCTAGCTGCCCAGATGATTCTTTAGAGGTTATTTAATTCAATATTCTGATTTTGCAAATAAGGAAACTGAGCTTCAGAGAGGTTAGGAGGAGCTAGATGGAACAGCTATGTGGCACAGTGGATAAAGTGCTGGGTCTGGAGTCAGGAAGACTTGAGTTCAAATATGGCCTCAGACACTTGCTAGCTTTGTGACCCTGGCCAAGTCACTTCACTCTGCCTCAGCGTCCTCAGCTATAAAATAAGCTGGAGAAGGAAATGGCAAACTACTTCAGTATCTTTGCTAAGAGAACCCCAAGTGCGAGATAAGAGGTGCAGGCATTGGGGCACAGAGATTCACCTTGCCCTAATGGCAAAGGCGAAGGGGGTATGGGAGAAGATATGGGAGAGAGCAGATTGGATGAGGGGATATCTTGTGGGACTGCTATTCTGTGGTGGGTAGGGGAAAAATGGGGAAAAATTGTAACTCAAAATCTGGTGGAAATGAATGATGTAAACCAGAAGTTAATAAAGCATTTGTTTAATTAAAAAAAAAAAAAGAAAACCCCAAGTGGGATTGTGAAGAGTCAGAAATGACTGAAATAACTCAACAACAACAGCTGGTACAGTGGATAGAAAGCTAGACACGGGAGTCAGGAAGACCTAAATTCAAATCCTGCCTCAGATGCTTATCAGCTATGTGATTCTGGGCAAGTAATTTAACATCTCTTAGCCTCAGTTTCCTCATCTATAAAACGCAGGTAATAATAGGATCTACTTCAGAGTAGTTGTGAGGAATAAGTGAGATCATATGTGTATAGTGCTTTGCAAACCTTAAAAAGAGCTGTATTAATGCTAGCTACCTGTTAAGTGACTTGTCCAAGGTCACACAGGAAGAAAGTGGAAGGGCTGAAACTTTCCTTTTTTAGTTTTATTGATACTGTTCTAAAACACCATGGTCATGCTTCACCTTCCTCCCCTCCCCTCTGACCATTCTAGAACTCCTTTATCACAAAGAAAAACATTTAAACAAAACCAATTGACAAGAGTAATTGTATCTGTTAGTATATGCAACATTCTATACTGTAGTCCCCTTCCCTTCCCACCCCCACCTATTTCATATCATCTGGTCTCTGTGGCCAATATTGATCATTGCCTTTAATCTAAGTTTAGATGCTTTTTAGCGTTGTTTTCATCTGTTATTATAGTCATTGTCTATGTTTATTTCCCTGGTTCTGCTTATTTTGCTCTCTATTTATTTATATAAATCTTACCATGTTCCTCTGAGTTTTTCATGTTTGTTATGGCACAATAATGTTCTGTTACAGTCACATAAAATAATTTGCTTAGTCATTCAAATGAGATCAAATGAGATAATATTTGTAAAGTGTATAATACTGCCTGGTACATAGTAGGTGCTTAATAAATGCTTTTTCTCTTCCTTTCCCTTTCCCGTTGCTCTAACTGTCAAGTTCCCTTTTTCATTTAGATTTTTTACTGCTATAAATTATTATTTACTACTATAAATTATCATTACTATATTATTATATAATACATTATCTATAATAAATGTAATATAATACTATAATATACCATATTATAGTATTACTATAAGCATTTTTATACACATGGCACTTCCTTTGTCTTTTTGACCTCCTCAGGGCACTGGCCCAGGAATTGGATCACTGGATCATGGGTAATTAGGTCATATGAACAATTTAGTTGCTTGTGAAAAAGAAGTTTTATTTATGCCTTTTGTCTTTATGTAACACAGTTATTACTGGAGGGAAAAAAAGCTCATCTTCCCACTACAGCTCACTTTTGGATCCTCCCTGTTAATGAAGAAAATAATATAATACTCACATCTGATACTGAATATAACCATCTGTCCTAGTGGTCACCTGACCCTCTTTCATGGCAAAGGACCTACATTGCTACTTGTTCACTATTGATTTTCAAGTTTGAATTTAACTTCCATTTAGTGACCTTTTCATTCACATTGTTGTGCAAATTGTTCTATGGGTTCTGCATATTTCTCTTTATATGGTAAGATCATTGATTCAGACATGGAAGGGACCTCAGAGACCATCAACTCTTTCATTTTTTTTTTAAACAAATGCTTTATTAACTTCTGTTTTACATCATTCATTTCCACCAGATTTTGAGTTACAATCATTTCCCCCCCCCTCCGTTATTCCCCTACCCAACCTCCCAGAATAGCAGTCCCACAAGATATCGCTTCCTCCAATCTGCTCTCTCCCATACCTTCTCCCATACCCCCATTGACTTTTCCATTAGAGGAAGGTGAATCTTTGTGTCCCAATGCCTGCACATCTTGTCTCCCAATTATAAGCAAAAGAGTATTAATAATAGTATTTATATGTATTTGAAACATTTAATGTTAAGACCTCGAATTTCAGATCCATTTCCTTCCTCCCTTGTCACCCATTCTCTCTGGGGAGATAAGTAATTCAGTATATGTTGTACATGTCTAGCTATGCAAAACATTATCATAGTAGATATATTGTACAAGGCTGCTTATAATTCCCTTCCACTCATCCCACCCCCGACCTGGTCCATTTCCTACATGGTCCTGTCCCTCTTCTATAGTGGGTACTTCTAACCTCCCCTCCCCCTAAGGATGCCCCCCATCAAGAATCCCTCCTCTCATCCCCCTTCCCCCTATTCTGCTGCAGGTTGAGATATCCCATTTACTATGTATGTCATTCTCTCCCTGAACCAAATTCAATGAGAATGTGGATTTGCCTTTTTTTTTCCCTTCCTATTCTCCCCCTCCCTTGCAACCACTTCCCCTTGCTTCTTCTACATGAGATAGTTTACCCTACCCTGTCTTTCCCCATCTCCTCTTGCCACTTTCCTCTCTCACCGCATAATTTCATCCCTTGCAACTCTTTCATTTTACAGATGAAGAAAAATGAGACTCCAAAAATTTCAGTGACTTAACCTAAGGTCACAGAGCTAGGAAGTGTCAGAGTCAGTTCATACAAATCTTCCCATGTTTTACTATATTTTTTATATTGATTATTTCTTGTTGCATAATAATATGCTATTGTATTTATATACTGTAATTTTTCAGTCATTCTCTAGTTCACTCATTTTTTTTCTCTCCTCTCCTCTCCTCTCCCTCCCTCCCTCCCTTCCCTTCTTCCTTCCTTCCTTCCTTCCTTCCTTCCTTCCTTCCTTCCTTCCTTCCTTCCTTCCTTCCTTCCTCCTTCCTTCTTTCCTTCCTTCCTTCCTTCCTTCCTTCCTTCCTTCCTTCCTTCCTTCCTTCCTTCCTTCCTTCCTTCCTTTCTTTCTTTCTTTCTTTCTTTCTTTCTTTCTTTCTTTCTTTCTTTCTTTCTTTCTTTCTTTCTTTCTTTCTTTCTTTCTTTCTTCTCCCACAGAGCGTAGCTATGAATATTTGGGTATATATTGGACTTTTCTTTTTGTCTTCCTTGGAATATATGCTTAGTAGAGAGATTTCCAAATCACTGGTTATAGTGGATGGTTGAGTCACTTTTCTTGCTTAATCCAAGATTGTTACAAAAAATGACTGGACTATTTACAACTTCAACAGCATATTAATGAGCCTGTTATACCACAGTCTCTCCATCATTGACTACCTACTTTTTGTCATCTTTGCTAATTTACAGCATGTGATGCATAGCCTCAGTATTGTTTTAATTTGCATTTCTCTTATTAATATTTATTTTGGAACATGTTTTCAAGTGGTCAATTTCTAATTTGAAATTCTTTGAAAACTATTTGTTTATATTCTCTGACCATCTATCTACTGGGAATGGTTCTTGGTGTTCTGTATTGATTTTTAAATATCTTGGAATTAGATTTTAACAATAATATTTAATATAATTTCCCCCCACTCTACAGTTTCTCTTTTTGTTCTAATTTCATTGATTTCATTTATGCAAAAGTATTTTAGTTTTATGCAGTTGAAATTGTCTATTTTGTCTTATATTATTTCCTCCCTCTCTTGTTTTGTTAAGAATTCATCACCTGTGCTTTCTCCAGGCATAGTTATGCAGGGTACCTACACTTATTTTATCTAAATTTTAAAAATAATGTGACCTTTTACATTTAGTTCATATATTAATTTTGAGCTTATTATTGCAAGCTTAAAGGACATATGGTAAAAGATGTTAGTCTAAATCTAATTGCTATCAAACTGTTTTCTAATTTTCTGTGAAATTTTTTCTCAAAAAGGAAATCCTTCCTCTGATAATTTATATTCTTGGGTTTATCAACACCAATCTGCTGTTTTTGATTGCTTCTTTTTCTTACTTATCTAGTCTGTTCTTCTAATATAGTTTTTTTTAATATTAAATAGTTTTGATGATCACTTGAGGCATATTGAGATATTTACTTGAATCATATTTGATATAATGTGGTTTGAAGTCTAATAGCACCAGCCCTACTTTGTTAGTATTTTTCTCATTTCCCTTTGAGATTTTAGAAATTTTGCCCCCCAAATGAATTTTTTCATTTTTTTCTAGTGATATAAAGTATCTCCTTGGTAATGTGATTGGCCTAGCACCAACTATATATGTTAACTTAAGTAATTTCAGCATTTTCGTTATCTTGTCATAGTCTAATCCTGAGCAGCAACTATTTCAATAATTATTTGTTTTTCATCATTTTTGTAATCACTGTAGCTGTATCTATATTACATGAGTGTCTTGGTAGATTAGTTCCCAGGTATTTAATGCATTTTAAATGTGCTTTCTCTTATAATTTATCCCCCTTTTTAAAAGTACTAAATAGAAATAGAAAGGTCTTTCTGTGCTTATGCTTTTTAATGTTTTTTTTTTAAACAAATGAGTGCTGTATTTTGTCTAAGGCTTTTCCTGCAACTTTTGAAATGATGGTTTTTTAAAAAAAATTTGTATTCTATATGATCATGTTAATTTTCCCCCTTAAATTGAACCATTTTTATATCCCTGGTTTAAAACCAATTTAGTCATAGTAAATTATTTTTCTGCATATGTAGCTGTAGTCTCCTAGCAAGTATTATAGGGTCATAGATTTATAGCTGGAAGTGACCTTAGAAGTCATTGAGTTCAACCCCCTCATTTTATAAATTAGGAAAAAGGATTATATTTGCAATTTGTACATTAATATTTAGTATTGAAATTGGTCTGAAATTCTCTTTTTCTGCTCTGCTGCTTCCTTGTTTGAGTATCAGGACTATCTTTTCTAACACAAGGAGTTTGGTAGAGTGCATTGTCTCTATTTTTGAGAATAATTTTTGTACCACAGGTATTAATTTCTCTTTAGGAGTTTGATAGGATTCACTTGTAAATCTATCTGCCATAAGGTTTCTTTTTTTTCCTTCCTTCTTTCCTTCCTTCCTTCCTTCCTTCCTTCCTTCCTTCCTTCCTTCCTTCCTTCCTTCCTTCCTTCCTTCCTTCCTTTGCTTCTTTCTTATAATTTAATTTATGGCTTGCCCATAGGAGGTGCTTAGTAAATATTTGTTGAACTGGAATGTAGGAATGTATATGCCTACCCAACTAACTACCCTACTGCTGATTCAATTGAATTATAGAATGACCTGTCAGAACTAGATAGCATTCCCATTTCATCCCTCCCTTGTGTGGACAGCTTTCAGGACCAGAGTGGCTGAGGTGGAAACCTGTAATCCCCATCAAGGAATCTTATAACTCCTCTTGGTATATGTAAGGATGAACTATGATTTCTGACCGGTTTTAGTTAGTACTGTATAGAAATACTGATGATATTTATGGATTTCTTTTGTATCCTACTACCTACTTAACTGAAACTATCAATGATCTTGATTAATTTCTTAGCTTATTCTTTGAGGTTTTTCAAGTTATCTATCCCCTGAAAAGCAAGGACAAGCCAGTTTCCCGTGTGTGTGTGTGTGTGTGTGTGTGTGTGTGTGTGTGTGTGTGTATGTACATGTATGTGTATATCTGTATGCACATGCATACACATACACACATATAAAATATGCACATATATACATACACACCTTCTAATTTCTCTCTCTTATTGCAATAATTAGCATTTCTAATACTATGTCAAATAATAGTGGAGAAAGCAGGTAGCCTTACTTTGCCCACAGAGCTGACTGTGAAGGAAGGAAGGAAGGAAAGAAAGAAAGAAGGAAGGAAGAAAAAAGAAAACACCAGAACCTCTGACTCCAAATCTAGTACTTTTACTTCTACACTAAGAGAAATATTCCCTAAAACAAAATTTAAAAATACAAAAAAAACCCCAAACAGTGGCCATCTGTAAAACTCATTACAATGTATCTATACAAGTGTATACCCTCACTTAAGTAAACCAAATCTGAATTTATGAAAGTATGTTTTTATAAAGCATATGAACTGGGGTGTGGGCTATAATTTCCTGTACAAAAAAAGATCCATTTCAGCCAAACTGAACAACTAGCTGTTTCCTGAACTTTACAATCCACCTCCAACCTCTGTGCCTTCCCACAAGTCATTCCCTCATTTCTGCAATGCATTCTTTCCTTATCTCTGCCTTCCATGAAGTCTCAGCTCATCTATAGCCTTCTCCATGAAGCCTTCCTAGATCCCTCCTTCCCCAAACAACTTTACATTATACTCATTGATATACACATTGTATAATTTCATTAAAATATATACTCCTTAAAGGCAGGAATGTTATTTCATTTTTGGCTTTGTATTTCCAGCACTTTGAGAGATAGCATAGTAAGAATGGATAGTTTTAGGAAAAGTCACTGATGGATCCAATTTTTCAAATGCTTTTTCTCCTTTTAGGTTCTGTCCCTGGCCCTCTTCTCTTCCCCTTGTATATTCTCTCTCTTGAATTGTCAAGTCCCATGGGTTTAACTACCATCTCTATGCATATGATTCACTCTTAGTCTCTCCCAAACTTCATTTCTGCCCTACCAATTGTCTTTTAGACATTTCAAACAGGATATTCCAGAAACATCTTAAGCTTAAAAGTCTAAAACTGAGCTAAGTATCTTTCCCCCTAAGTTTTCACCTCTTCTAAATTTCTAGATTTCTGTTGAAGATAATACCACCCATCCTTCCAGTTTCCCAGGTATACAACCTTGTCTAGCCAATCAATTGCCACATCTTGTCATTTCTAACTTTACACCCTCTCTCACATCAGACCCCTTGTCTGCCTTCACACAGCTACTACCTTTGTTCAAGCCCTCATCACCTCTCTCTTAGGTTTTTGAAATAGCTTCCTAATGCTCTCCCTGCCTCATGTCTCTCCCCATTCCAATCCATCCTACGCAAGGCTGCCAAAGTAATTTTCCTTAAGCACAGATCTGACCATGTGACTCCCCTATTCGACCCACTCCTGTGGCTTCCTGTTGCCTCCAGGATAAAATATGAACTCTTCCGTTTAGCTTTTAAAGCCCTGACCAATTTGTCTTTTAGCTTCATTGGGCATAATTCTCCTCCTGTATTCTGTAGTACAGTCAAATTGGCCCTCTCTCTGTGCCGAACATGTGACACTCCATTTCATTTTTTACTTTACAGTGGACATCCCACATACCTGGAACACATTTCTCTTTACTTCTGATTTATAGAGTCCTTTTCTTTCTTTAAAATCCAGATCAAGCATCATCTTCTGCATTAGGCCTTTTCCAACCCACCCCAACACACACACACGTATGTACATATGTGTATATATACATGTGTGTATGTATCCTACTTATATCCTATATAAGTACATATATGTATATATAAATATATACACATATAGGAATACACATATATACAGGTATGTACATATTTATATATTCTCTTTGGGGCAACTAGATAGAGTGCAGGGGATATAGTGCCAGCCCTGAAAGTCAGGAGGACCTGAGTTCAAATCCAGCCTCAGACATTAACTAGCTTTGTGACTCCAGGCACGTTATTTAACCCTGTTTGCCTCAGTTCCTCATCTACATAATGAGCTGGAGAAGGAAATGCCAAACTCCTGGAGTATATTTGCCAAGAAAACCCAAATGGGATCGTTGAGAGTCAGATACAGGCTGAAGAGACTCAACAAAAAAAATATTCAATTTATATTTACACTGTATATATTTTTATGTACTCATTTCCCCTCTCATTAGAAAGTAAACCCCTGGGGCGGCTAGGTGGCACAGTGAGTAGAGTGCTGGCCCTGGAGTCAGAAGGACGTGAGTTCAGATCCGGCCTCAGACACTTAATGCACACACAAACAAAACCTAGCTGTGTGACCTTGGGCAAGTTACTTAACCCCAATTGCCCTCCAAAAAGCAAAAAAAAAAAAAAAAAGAAAGTAAACCTCTTGTGAGTAGGAATTGTTTCATTCTTTGTACTTGTATCCCCAGAACCTAGTGTCACAGAGTAGGTGTTTAATAAATACCTATTGATTAATTGATATAGGTACAAAATTCTTTCCTTAGTAGGTTGATGAAGCCAGGGCAGCAGGGCCCACTATTCCTACATTGAATGTTCACTGAATGTTGAATAACACTCATAGATTTATGGTTCTGCAAATCCAGGAGAGAAGTAATTATTAGGGTCATGTCCAAGCATTTCCAGGCTGGCATAGGGAATAAATGGCCAACTTTGGAGTCAGAAATACCTGGCTTCATATCTCGGCTCTGACACATACTAGCTGTGGACAAAAGTCACTTAACCTTTCGTTGCCTTGGGACATTCTGTAAGACAGCAAGTTTCAGATGAGTTGTAGGATCTCTGGAGGGCTTTTGCAAGCTGGGAGTTCCCTCCACTGATTGAAATCAAAGGCTGCATTGTAACTTCCAGAAAAGTGGCTCCTGCCCTTCCTTGCCACCCAGGAGGTATGACTTCTTGCCCTCAGCCTGGCTTCCACATTTTTGTGGACTCTGGTGCTGTATCTCCATACCTGTATGTGTTCCTCAAGCTTGTTCCTGTTCTGCTGAAGAGAAGAAGAGGTAGGTGCTCCAATAATCAGCTTGCTTCTCTTCAGGGCCCACCAAACCTGCATGATTAAACCATTAAAATAATTTTCCTAGAAGGGGGAACAAAAACTTCAAGGCAATAGCACACAAGACTAAGTTTTGATAAGAAGAGGAAAGATAGCTGGGAGCATAGGAAACAGGGGTGCTGTCCAGGCCTAGATAGGATGCCATAGGCAGCCAAGGGTCAGCAAGAAGTACTGAACTCTGTGGGATGTGGAGAAGGGAATGGAAGAAAAGGGAAGAAAGTGGACCAGGGAGCACCAGAAGGAAACGGAGAGGGGAGCTGAAGAGATATTCTGCTTGAGGGATGGAAGTATTTGTAGCAAAATGAGAATGATTTTTGCTGTCTTTCCCTGAGCCTGCCATGCTATGCCAGGGCACAGGTCATACTGAAAGTAGTGCCAGCCCTGTTTTTGGGAAATGTCTCACAAATACCAACAAGTGACTCACTTTATTCATCTGGGCAAAGCCAGTCCAGTGCTGCTGCCTTTTAAACATTCATTCCAAAGTTAGACCAATTTTTCAATTGGACTGTCAGGCTTACTCTCAGATGGCCTCATACTCAGAGTTTCTGGACCAATGTGTCATCCTGGCCACCACTCCCCTGTGTCTGTTGTTTCCTGCTATTAGGATGTAAACTCATCAAGGACAGAGACTTTGCTTTTGCATTGGTACCCTCAGCTTGGTACATAGTAAGGAGTTAATGAATGCTTTTTTTATTCATTCTTTCCTACTACTTCTTTGGAAACACCAGATTGTCATCTCATCATTTTCAGAAGTTAAAATAGGAAACATTTGAGTACACACTTACAAAGGAATAGCTCCTTTTGGCTGTGTGAACATCAGAGGAACAAAAGATGTCAGGGATATAGTCAGAGTTATTGGGAGGCAGACAAGTCAGCTCCTCAGCTTCCCTATAAGTCATATGGGAATTATAGAAGCTGTTAGCATTGATTAATCAATGGCTATAGACCAATACCCTTGGGAGAATAAAAAGCTTCCAGAAAATGAGATTCTTCTCATCCTTCCTCATTATGTTTGTGAGTTATTTAGACATGGAATCTGGGGCCAAACTGATCATAATATAGTGATTATATCAGGTATACAGGAGAGAGGGCACAGCAGATAGAGCACTGGGTTTGGAATTCGGAAGACTCACCTTCAGGAGTTCAAATCCAGACTCAGATACTTACTAGCTGTGTGACTCTGGCCAAGTCACTTAATCTTGTTTGCCTCAGTTTCTTTGTCTATAGAATGAGTTGGAGAAGGAAATGGTAAACCACTCTTGTATCTTTGCCAAGAAAATCCCAAGTGGGGCCATGAAAAGTCAGAGATGACTGAAACAACTAGGGCAGAGATCGGGAGGTGGGGTAGAGAGAGGTATTATCAGTCATGGAGCATGTATTTAAAACTAAATCCAAGGTTGGGTCCACATTGAACCCAAACTCTAGAAATTTGTGTTCAGAAACTTAGGTTTGGTTGGTATCTGGTGACATTTAATAACAATACTTCAAGCATCTGTGATTTTGTCAACACTTAGTCTACAGACACATAAGGCAATCCCTACATACCCTGTTAAATGTCGAGTCTTATTCTTTCTATCACTGCAACACCTCTGGAATATGTCCCTTCTTTCCACTCAGTCAGCCATCTATTTCAGGCCCTTATCACCTCTCACCTCTCACCTCTCTTCTCTTACTTGATATCCCTGCCTCAAGTTTCTTCCCCATGCCAATTTATCTTCAACATCACCACCAAAGTGTTTTTTTCCTAAAGAACAGATTTGATCAGGTCAATCTCCTCCCCTTATTACCACTAGTGGCTCCCTATCAACTTCAGGAACATATAAAAACTTCTTAGTTTGGGATTTAAAACTCTCTACATTCTGGTCCCATGTTACCAGACTTGTTAAACATTATTTCTCTCCACCAACCTCATAGTACAGCTATACTAATCTTCTAGTTGTTTCTCACCATGCCATTCCATTTGCTGTCTCTGTGATTTTGAATCAGTGGATTCCCCATGCCTGGAAGGCTCTCCTTCATCACCTTTACCTATTGGAATCCCTAATTTGCTCTAAGATTCAGCTCCAGCCCCACCTTCAACATGAAGTATTTCCTGGGACCCTTAGATGCTAGTGCCCTTGCCCTTAAGGTTACTTTGTACCTGGTTTGTATATTTTGAATTTATGTGTTTATCATCATCCCCATTGGAATATTAGCACCTTGAGGGCAGGGCCTATTTAGCTTTTGTCTGTATTTACAGTGTCTAGCACAGTGCTGGTCACATGGGAGGTGCTTAAAAATGCTTATTGATTGATTGCTCTTTGAGCATTGCTATGACTAAGGAGTTTATCACTTTTCAGCTTAGCCAGACTCTAAATTTGGCTAGACTAGTCTGGATGACCAATGGGCATAGTCTGTCATTGTAACAGTAGTCAATGCTTTTTCGACTTGCTAGAACTTACCACAGCTTGCTCTGCTATTAGTCAACTCTTCAACTTTTCCATGAGTCAGATGGCAATTATACTAATGGGATTAATCAATGTGCATTGATTAATCAGTGATTTAATGCTTTCCACTAGCATGGCATTTGAGAACCTAGGGTCAACTCTAAGCCAGGAAGAAGCATTAAGGCAAAACTCTAATGAAGGGAATTTAATTTACAGGCAAATTTCCTCCTTAAAACTTGACTGGTCAACATTTTCATAAGTGACTATGGAGTGGTTTTTAGATCAGAGCACTCAAAGAGCATTTGATTGAAAAGAGCCTGGTTCCTATATATCCTGGTTAGGGTATTTACTATCTGTGGGCCAATAGGGGCACAAAACATTGCCTCTTCCTATTCTCAGGTTCCATACTTTTCATATATAATGAAAAGTATAATACTTATATTTACCAGCTCACAGAATTGTTATAAGGAAGGAAAACATGTTGTAAAATGTAAAACACTATTCTGGCAAATCAGCCAGGAATATTTCTTTAATTCAATTCAGTTAACATTTATCAAGTGCCTCTGATTAGCAAAGCATTGTTGCTAGGTGGTAGGTATGGAGACATAGCCAACAATGACAAAAATAGTCCTTGCTGTTAAGAGCTAATATTATTTTTATATTAACCCATAATGCTTATTTTTTTAAAATAGAAAATAGGATTGTATATGAACCATGAATCTCTACTATATACAGCTTGTTTATTTTTGTTTTTTAACAATATTTTATTTTTCCCCAATAACATATAAAAACATTTTTTAACATTCTTCTTTTTAGGAGAAGGCAGGGCAATTGGGGTTAAGTGACTTGCCCAAGGTCACATGGCTAGGTTTTTTTTTTTTTGGTGTATGTGTGTGTGTGTGTTAAATGTCTGGGGCCAGATTTGAACTCAGGTGCTTCTGACTCCAGGGCCGGTGCTCTATTCAGTGTGCCACCTAGCTTCCCCAACATCCTTCTTTTTTCTTTTAAAGTTTTGAGTTCCAAATTCTATTCCTCTGTTCCCTTCTCCTCTCCCTGTGAGGGTAAGCAATCTGATATAGGTCATGCATCTTGTATAGCTTGTTTATTAGTCATCTATTAAATTTAAACACAATAGCACCCACAATGCCCTTCTTGTCCATGTCCCCTTCTGAACTTCCTTCTGCTTTCCTTTGTGTATTTAAAAAAAATGCTTCATAGGAGCAGCTAAGTTGTCGGGGGGTTGGGGGGGGGGAAAGGAGGAAGGGCAATGGCTAGGTGGCACAGTGAATAGAGCACCGGTCCTGGAGTCAGGAGGACCTGAGTTCAAATTCAACCTCAGATACTTAACACTTACTAGCCTTGTGACCTTGGGCAAGTCACTTAACCCCAATTGCCCTGCCTTCTCTACAAAAAGCAAAAAAATAAAAAATAAAAAATGCTTCATTTAAAGCCTTTTCTGATTTTTTAAAGCATTAGTGTCACTAACCTTTATTTTCCCTCTGCAACTCTCCCAGCCCCTAAAAATAAAAGTCCTCCCTTGTAACAAGCAGAAATGAACAAAGCAAAGGGAGCCAGAAATGTTGGTCTCATTCTGTATCTATAGTCCATCATCTCCCTAGCAAGTGGTAAGAACAATGCTTTGGTATCAGTCTTCTGGAGCTGTGATTGGTCATTGTATTGGTCAGAGTTTGTAATTTCTTTCAATGTTCTTTTCCTTTTCAATAGTCCTTGTATGAATTGTTTTCCGGGTTCTACTCACTTGATTTTGTATCTGTTCACATAAATCTTCCCAGGTTTCATGGCGTTTAGATGCAAATGTAGAAATAAAGCATTTAATGTAGAAATAAAGCCGCCTGACAGAATACTGCACTAAAGAAGACCTGAGTTCAAATCCCAGCTCAGACACTTTCTACTTATGTGTCTCTGGGTAAGTCAACCTCTATGAACCTCAGTTTCCTCATTTGTAAAATAAGGATAATAATATCACCTGCCTCCAAAATTTATTTCAAGGACTAAATTAGATAATGACTATAAAGTGTTTCGTAAGCTCTAAAGTACTATATAAATGTTGGCTATTATTATTCCTATTTGTTATATTTGAGTAGACCTTAAAAAAACACTTTTTTTTTTAAAGAAAAGGAAAAGTTAGAGACCTAGAACCATCATAAGAGGACATAAATGAAGTCTGGAGTGACCAGAGATTTTCTGGCTTTTATTCTTTTTTTTTGCTTTTTGGAGGACAATTGTGGTTAAGTGACTTGCCCAAGGTCACACGGCTAGGTTCTGGCTTTTCTTCTGATACTGATGATTGTGTTGCCTGTTCCAGAGGCCCCCATAAAGATCTTTGCACACTTGTTAGTCTTTCATGATTTCTTAGCAGTAATCTACAGTAAATTGTAGTCTTCAGATTGTTGTTGCCTGGTTTGCATTTCTAGAAGTCCTTAGGAAAGGATCTTAGGGTCATCATTGTAGAGCTAGAAAACAACTGAGAAGTCATCTGGTTCCCTCCCCGACCTTTATTTAATAGATGAGGAAACTAAATTAAGTGATGGGATAAAGTCATGCAAACAGTAAGCATCAGAGGTGAGATGTGAACTCTGGTCAGTGTTCTTTCTAAACATCTCCCCTGCTTTGCTGGCTTGCTAGGCTCCTATTTGACCTCTTTCTTCCCAAGGGCAGACCATTATCCTATAGTACCTTTCTCAGCACATACAAACCACAGGGAGGAAGTCTAACTAAGGGTTGACTGAAGAAGTGATAGACACCCATCAGTAGCTTGTATTGGAGCTTGAATTCATAGCAAATAATGAGCTATTTACTTAGTTTTAAACTGTGAATTTCAATCCAGCACATCTTTATCAAGTACCTACCATGTACAAGTTGGGAACAAGGAAGGGGTGGCTAAGTGGGGCAGTGGGTAGAGCACTGGCCCTGGAGTCAGGAGGACCCGAATTCAAATCTGACCTCAGACACTTAACACTTACTATCTGTGTGACCTTAGGAAAGTCACTTAACCCTGATTATCTACCTCCCCCCAAAACAAAAACAAGATGATAAACAATGTGGTACAAGAATCAGTCTTGGTTTCAGGAAGACCTAGGTCCTATTCATGTCTTGTCTCTGATGCATAATGAGAGACCATGACCACGACATTGAACCCTTCAAAAGAGTTACAGATTCATATAGATCTGGTGCGTTTCCTCTCTTGTAATTCCCTTCCTTCATCTAATCACATTGCTGAATCAAAAAAAAAAGTTTAATATATGGAAGGCACTGGGGGATACAAGGACAAAACTAAATGCTTCAGGAAGCTTACATTCTATTGGAGTTATATTCTGTGTGTATAGATGTATTATACTTACAATACAATACAGGAGTGTAGGGGGTTGGGTGGAGCAAGGGAAAGATCAGACAAAGTGGTCTAAGAAAATAGGAGGAGGGAAGAATTCTTTCTGTCAAATAATGATAAAGGGATCATAGGATCACATGATTTGGAAGCAGCACAGAGATACAGACACTTTGAAAACTGTCCAAGTAGCCAGTTTTGAGGAGTGTTATTGATCAGTATTGTAGTCTGCTGGGTGTATGGCATGTTCAGGGAGGACTGGCACCTCTGGTGTGAGGGCTAAGTCCTTTTCAGGGCTGCTCACATCCCCCTTTGGTGTCCACCTGTCACCCAACTCTCACCTGTGGCTCTAAGAAGCTGTAGCACCTGCAGGAGTTATACCCCAGTAAACCGGCTAGGTCAAGGGTGGCCCTCTAGGTCCTCAAGTATGACTGAGTCCAAGCTTTACAGAATAAATCCTTTTATTAAAGGGCTTTATTCTGTGAAATTTGGACTCAGTCAAAAGGCCACACCTGAGGACCTCGAAGGTCACATGTGGCCTAGAGGCTACAGGTTTCCCAGCCCTGGTCTAGGCAGATAGGCTAAACCAAGTGGAAGATAACTGATGGTCTCAAACCTGTCAGTGATTTAGGGGGGTGTCTACCCCAAGCATATGAAGACTTCTCCCAACAGAATGAGCAAGAGAGAACAGTTGTTCCAATGGCCATAAAAGTGGCTGAAGCAGGCCCTGTGGAGCGTTTAGAACTTGGTCAGGCATCAAAGTTGCCAAGGTCATCCACTGCATCCTGGGCCATTGCCAGTTTTCTTGACTTTTGTGTCACCACAAGACTTTGATGATTCTGGAAGAGAGTGAGGCTGATAACTTTGTGCAACTGTGCCTTACTTAAGTCCCATTTACTCAGTAGTCGATACATCTCCCCATAACGACATTTGTCCACTTAGAGAGGGAAGGACAAACAATATGTAGACTGAGTTTTTTATCCTACTTCAAATCTGGGGAGTTTAGTCCTTTTAACCAGTCTGAAGAATTCTTCTTCTCCAGCAATGAATGAGAACATTTCCTCCTTCTTCCTACCCTGTTCCCCTCATCCAATCAAGGCTCAGTACAGTCCAGCTGGTTTAAGTGTGGGAAGTACTCCATGGAAGGAAAGTAGAGGGATGAGGTTTCCAAGGCAATATTGTAGTTGTTTCTACTGACCCACTGACCCACCCATCCCTTCCTAGCAGCTGAGCAGACAAGCCAAGTTGCTGAAATGGAGGGAGGAGGGCTCCACACCTTGGGAATCCTAGCCTGACTCCACCCTGGGTGGAAGATTTAGCTCTCACACTGTGTAGGGCCCAGAGGGGAGTCAAGAGAAGGTGAGCCAAAGAGGTCTTAACCTACCAAAGCTCCTTCTGTGATGTCTTCTGCTCCCACCTCTGCTCAGAATTCTGATTTTTAATAATAGTACATCACATTTATATAGACTTTAAGATTTAGATTCCTCCCTACAACACTGGGCTTATTATTATTATTGCCATTCCACAGATGAGAAGACTGAGTCATGCCCCCAGGTTGCACAGTTAGCAAATATGAGAAATAAGGCTCAAAATGTCTCTTGATTCTAAACCATTGTTTTTTTTCTGTGCTCCTGTTTTTGAAATTACAAATACACACATGTGTATGTATATGTGTGTGTATATATGTACATATATACACACACATACATATATTGCTAAGTACTTCTTGCTAAAAGGGGAGCATATTCTAGGCAGGATACATTGTTGGCTAAAAGAAGGAAGTTCTTTGCCTAATTAGCAGACCTAAACTAATCAGATCATTGTGGTACCCTGGGTCATTCTATTCCAGGAGTGAGTATCTTCTTCCCTTCCTGGCCAGCCCCACATCCTGCTGGACTGGGGGTTGAGTGGTTCATGTTTCTCATTATCTCTCCCTTTCTTGCCCACTGTAAAGGCTTCTGTCTCCACCCAAGATTCTATTTTTAAACCTGCATCAGTAACACTAGGCCCGAGCAGGTCATTCTCTCCACATTCATTTGCTGACAGATAGGCCTAAATGAGGCTGAGTTTCTAGGCAAATCTGCTTTCTTTCTGAGGAATAGATTATCCAGGAAGAGTCAAACTCCCAGGCTAGCCCATTTAGTCCTTTATCCAACCTCACAGACTAGATTTCTGCAACCAGACACAAGCCAAGGACACTAGTAATAATCCCTTAGGATCTAATCAATATCTCCCTTTCAAAGCCCCTTTAGAGTAAATTATTACTACTATCTCCAGGGAGTAGTAGAAGAAAACTAAGGTCTAAGGTTGTATGGTTTATTAATATAAGAGCTAAAACTTAGCTCTTGTAAATTCTTTTATAAGACTGTAAACTTATAACAGGGATCTAGGTGGAATGCAGGACCTATAGTCAGGAAGACCTGAGTTCAAATCTTGCCTCAGGTGGATTCACTAACTGTGTGACCCTGGGCAAGTCACTTAATCTTTTTTGAGCCTCAGTTTCCTCATTTATAAAACAGGGATTATACTACCATCTCCATTATCCTTTAGCATAATGAGATACTATAGAAAGGTGGCAATTATTATTTTAGCTATTAAATTTTCTGAGGACAATGATTGCATTTTCATTCATTCAGCAAATATTTATTAATTTCTTACTAAGTGTCAGGTGAGAGGCAACATGGTATAATAGAGGGAAAGTGGGTCCTGGAATCAGTAAGACCTGGGTTGGGGTTCTACCTTTGACATATACTGACCGTTTCTCTTGGGAACAGCAACTTTGAGGGTCTTCCCTTCCCAGCTTGATTCCTTTTTCCTTTTTTTCTAATTAAAGGGGTCATCCCTTGACTCACTTCTTAAAGAGGCCTGGTCACTGAATGGGTGTTACCTCACTCTAAGTGAGTATGTGAAAAGACCTTAGCCTAAAAGGGCCAGGTTCTCCCATTGTATCCTGGGCCATTTTCAGTCATCCTGATGACTATCAGATCACTGGATCCAGATGGCTCTGGAGGAGAAAGTGAGGCTGGTGACCTTGCACAGCCATACCTCACTCAAATCAAAATCAACTGCAAGTCATGGCATCATGTCCCTGATGCCACAGTCCTTTTGGAAAACAAAGGACAAATACAACTAGCTATATGATCCTGGGTAGGTCATTAAACCTCTCAATTCCCAAGTCTAAAAGTTGTAGGATAGTTGTTGATTCACTGGTTTAGGTTTTTGTTTTTGACCAGTCCTATGATTTCAACAGTGTAGGGAGTTCCTCTTGGTAAGGAACTCCCTCTCCCAAGGACCCCCTGGGGCCTTGCCATTTGTCCTGTGGCTGAGCCCTCAGGATCCCCAGGACTTTCCAGCTGCCCTGTAGTTGAACTTACTTTGATGTCTTGTCTCCCCCAATGAAAGTGTGAGCTCTTGGAGATATGTGTGTGTGTGTGTGTGTGTGTGTGTGTGTGTGTACAGACTTAGCTTGCCTGGAGTTATACAGCCAACAATTGTCAGAGGCAGGATCTGAACCCAGGTTTTACTGACTCCAGGGCCAACTTAAACTTTGCTGCCTCAGTTAAGAAGACACCTCTCAAATGCTAGGGATACGAAGACAAAACAAAAATAATCTCTGTCCTTATGGAGTTTACATTCTCTTAAATTTGGTAGCTAGCTCTCCCAGCACCTAGCACAGGGCTGCGTATATTGTATGAGTTTAATAAATGCCCATTGAAATATGTTGGGGGGGTGTTTCTGTTACCCAGGCTTCTTTTTAATCTAGTAGACAATGAAACCTTTAGGCAATGGAGTCAGGCCTCTGCTGGTATTTGCCTCTTTTGTTCTGAACAAAAACAAAAAACCAACCAAACAACCCAGTTTCTCTTTAAAACAACAGTACAATTCTTTTGGCTCCCTCTACTCTTTCTGGTTTTTGACTTGGGAGTAAAAATGACTGGGCCAAATCTGGTCTTGTGAGATTTCCAGGATAACTGGTCATAAAAGTCAGGGGAAGAAAAATCACTAATCTTGCTAGAAACTAGCTTTTTGACTGAGCGGTCTAAGGCAGAGCTCAAAGCCTTTTCTGGAGTGGGACTAGGTGGGCTGAACTTTAATCAACCATCTCTGAGAGCAATCACCACCAACTTCACGAATACAAAATTCTACTGATTGACTTGTCATAATGGAAAGATCACTTAGATTCAGAGTCGATGGAGTGAATCCGGGTGCTAGAATGCTGACTTTTTCCACTAACTCCCTGTATGATGTTGTGAAGTAACTTAAACTGGGCCTCAGATTTCTCATCTATAAAGGATGGGGATTGGATTAGTTGACCTCAAGATCCTTCCAGGATCAACCACCATAGAATCACAAAAAAATGGAAACAAATTCTTGGATTCTTGACCAATTAGATCTGGCATCTTCTTATCACCTATTCTTCAGAAAACAAACAGAAAATGGATGAGATGTGATTTCAAATGCTTCCCGTTTGCCTGGGCTGGACATTTCCTGTTTCTTGAATAATGCTGGGTAGGATTCAACAGATTTAGAGGGTCCTGGCTTCTGAGGTAACAGCCTCCCCACTGCTTAGGGTCCTTTCTATCTTTTTCTAGACCAGGGGCTCTTGACTTTTTGGGGGCCACTTTGGCAGTATGGAAAAACCTATGGACTTCCTCTCAGAATGCTGCTTTTTAAAAAGCATAGAATAAAATATATAGGATTATAAAAGAAACTAGTTATAATGACATATAGGTATCAAAGTATTAGAAGTTCCAAGTTCATAGACCTCCTGGAACTTATTCTCAGACCCTTTGGTTAAGAACCCCTGTCCTAGAAGACAATTCATCTCTATTGAGATTGGTTGAGTTGTTAGATGTTTGAGTACCAGAGAGATGGGATATTACTGTACAGGACATGGTTCTTACCCTTAAAGTGTTTACAATCTAATTGGGGAGATAATATATATATGTAAGAAAGTTATAAAAATAATTATAATTATAAATTATATTTATTAAATGAAATTATAGTTATAAATAATTATAAAACAATATAAAATGAAGCAACAAATTAAATATACAGTAATATTTCAAATGGGAAGCTAGGTGGTACAGTGGATAGAACACCAGGCCTGAAGTCAGGAAGACTCATTTTGAGTTCAAATCTGGCCTCAGATACTTCCTGTGTGACCCTGGGCAAGTCACTTAGCCCTGCTTACCTCAATTTCCTCCTCTGTAAAACAAGCTAGAGAAGGAAATGGCAACCCTTTCCAGTATCTTTTCCAAAAAAACTCCAAATGGGATCATAAAGAGTTGGACATGATTGAAACAATTGAACAACAACAACATTTCAAATAATGGGGCTATTTCAGGAATTGGGGTTTCTGTTTAGCTGAATGCTAGACAGAGAATCCCTTCTTTTGGGTAAATTTTGTTATTTATTTTAAACTTAAATACAAAAATGAGAAAAGAAAAAAACACAACATTGCCATGTGCACAGTAGAACGTTAAAGAGGATTTAATATAAAGTAATAAATTTCTATTTCAAGAAAACATCTAATAAATATTACACATTGTTTTGAAAGCTGCCCACTTTTTCTTTGCTTCTTTGTAGGTTTTCTTTTGTTTTCTGCTATAGAGAATCCTTTTTATTTTAACTCTTGTTAAAAATCCAAAATGCACTGAATCTGAGTTCCTGTCTCAGTCATTTGTAGTTGACTGAATAGAATTCAATCTTGGTTTGATGATGGAGAATCTTTTGACACAGTGGATAGAGTGATGGGCCTGGAGGCAGCAAGACTGGAGTTCACATCTGGCCTCAGACACTCACCAGCTGTGCAAATTACTTAACCTCTATCTTAGTTTCCTCATCCTAAGATGGGGATAATGATAGCACCTACCTCTCAGGGTTATTACAGTGATCAAATGAGATAGTAATTGTAAAGCACTTAGCATACTGCTTTAGCACATAGTAAACTCTAGATAATAACTATTGTTATTATTATTGCTGTGTGTAATAATTATGTATAATGATTTAATTAGATTTGGTCATTGTACAATATTATAGATGTGTATATATATGTGCATGTATATCACATATCATATTATAATTGTTTTTACATATCATAATTATATGTATTATAATGTGTTATATAGGACTTGGATGGGCTCTTAGAGATTACTTGGACTCTCTTATTTTAAAAAATAGTAAACTAAGGCTCAGGCAGAGTAAATGACCCAAACCTAGGTCCTATGACTCTAAATCTGATGTTTTTCCCCCCATCTCTACCTCTCTACCCAAAGAGTCCTTCCTACATCCTAAAGAGATGACATCAGACAGCTGAATGTGTGCTAAGTTCAGGACATACTCTGAATGTTTCAACCTCACAACATTTTATTTTATTCAAACGTGAATTAATCAAAGCAGAAAACACACTGTAGAAATTCTTCCCACCCATGCAGATCAACTGCTTATTTATAACATAAAATCCTAGATGAGGTAAGGGATCTGACACATTATCATTGTGACAGAGGCAGAATTCAGACATAGGTCTTTCTGACTGTGAGGCAGGTGGTCCTTTGTGCCTTATAAATCAGCACTTATATAATGAGTCCTGTGTGCCAGGCACTATGCAAAGTGAAATATCATCTCATTTGATCCTCACAGCAACCCTGGGGGGTAGGTGCTATTATTATTCTTACTTTACAAGTTGAGGAAACTGAGGTAAACAAAGGTTACTTGCCCAAGGTCATACAGCTAGTGAGTATCGCAGACTGGATTTGAACTCAGGTCTTCTTGACTTTGGGTCCTGTGCTTTATCCACTGTACCACCAGTTACCTCTAATAAATAAATCTCTCAACTGATTGACAAATAAATACCATAAAATCCCTGAACTCAATCATTAATTAGCTTTCTTTTTTGTCATTTGTTTTGATATAAGAAACATTTTCCCATACTTTGCCTAAAAAGCTCATTGCAGTAAAAAAAAAATCTAGTTGCTGGTTAATTGAAGTATTAATAATGAGGATTTACAGGAATCAAACCAAAATTATATGTCATCAGTCAGTTTACCAGCATTTGTTAATCACTTGCTATGCTCTAGCGACTGTGCTAGGCACAGAGCATACAAAGACCTCAGAGAAATAGTTCTTGCCTTCAACAAGCTTGCATTCTATCATGAGACACAATGTATCCACATATTAGTATATTCACAATGGATACTATGAAAATTAAAAGTTATTTTATTTGGGGAGAAATGAATAGCTTGGGGGGAGGTGAATCAGACAAATGCCTCATGTGGGGGATGGTACTTGAAGCCAACTTTGAAGCCAGCCAAGGATTCTAAGGAATGGAGGTGAGAAGGGAGTGCATTCTGGAGGCCTTGGGGACAGGCAGCCTGTGCAAAGCCACAGAAATGGGGGATGCCATGTAGCAAGGTCGTTGTGCAATAAAGTAACGGAGGGAAATAAGTATGACTGGAAGTGCTGGAGCCAGGTCAAACTGGCTTCTGAGAGCCAATAATTAAATTTTCAGTGCAAGCGTTTATACCTTGGAAATCGACAAACTCCACAAACTGGAGCCTATTTATTGTTTTGTGGGTTGTCTAGACTTAACAAAGGGCAGCTAGGTGGCTCAGGAGATAGAGCACCAGGCCTGGAGTCAGGAAGACTCCTCTTCCTAGCCTCAGACACTTACTAGGTATTTGGCTCTGGGCAAGTCATTTAACCCTGCTTACCTCAGTTTTCTCATCTGTAAAATGAGCTGGAGAAGGAAATGGCAAACCACTCCGGTATCTTTAGCAAGAAAACCCCAGATGGGATAACAAAGAGTATGACATGACTGAAAAAATGACTTGAACATCAGACTTGAGAATGTGACAGAGAAAATGTCAATATTGCAGATTACATTTAAAGGTGTGTTGTGCAATCATTTTCCCCCAAGAGAACTGGTTTTTAAACATTTAACAATACACCACTGGTTTTAAAAATAATAGAAGTATGGATTATATTCTAGAAGCCAGAGGGAGTCACTAGATTGGAGTTTATTGAGTAGGGGGTGGGGGTGACCTTTGGGAATAGCAATTTGGCAGCTGTGTCAGAGACAGATTAGTGAGGGGGAGAGATTTGAAGCAAAGAGACCAATTAGAAATTCTGAGGTCTGGGAAAGGAACAAAGAATTTTGGCTGGAATTATCGGAAAGGGCTTTATGCAGAAAGTAGGCCTTGTTCTGAGTTGCAGGGGATTGGTTAGACTTGATGCAATCTCCCTTTGTATTAGAGGAATCATTGTATTTAAAGGTCAGTCCTTTAGGGTAGGACTCTGCTCCTGTCCTGTCAACGAGTTGTCTCTTTTTAAAGTGTTCTCCATTGGGTTTATACAGGCAGACATAACACAGTGAAATCATTCTTGAAATCTGTTTAGGATACAAAGACCTTTACCTAAGAGAACTCTGGGAAATATTAATAATGCATTTCTCTGGCACTTTAAGGTCACAGATATCCTCCTGATAACCTTATGAAGTATGTAGCAATGAGCAAAAGAGAATGCTTTTGCTCAAATACAGACAAGAATCTGACCCTCAGGTTAAAAAAACTTCCAATTTAGTGGCTGAGCTTTAGAAGCTTAGTTTGATGGTCTGATGCCGTAAGACCTCTGCACATGACTTTATTTCTTCTCTAGCCCAGAGGATGGAACTTTTTTCTCTTTCTTCCTTTTGAAAACCCAAGTTTGTTATTATTTTCTAGAACTAGTGTACTTTGCAGCCAGAATCCATGTGGCAGTACGATATAGTGGAAAGGTAATTGGATCTAAAATTAGAGGATGTGGGTGCAAATCTCTGCTCTTTGTGTGACCTTGGGCAAGTCTCTTAATGCCTTTGGGTCTTAGTTCTTGGATCTAAAAAGAAGGGGTTGGATTAGCTGGCTTTGGATTTATCTTACATCTCTAGATTTGTGATATTGTGATCCTTTAAATGCCATTGAAACTCTCATTTGTTTTCCCTGATTTTATAGCAATGTATTTTAGTTGTCAAAAAAAAAAGACTATCTATACCAAACCAACATTGGCCCAGATTTCAGGCACTGGAAAAAAAACAACCCTGTTTATGCCCTAATGACAGGGGTAGTTAGGTGGCTCAGTGGATAGATAAGAACTAGAGTTAGGAAGATTGGAGTTCAAATCCAACTTCAGACACTTACTAGCTGTGTGACCCTGGGTGAATCCCTTAACCCTGTTTGCCTCAGTTTCCTCATCTGCAAAATGAGCTGGAGAAGGAAATGGCAAACCACTGTAGTATCTTTGCCAAGAAAACCCCAAATGGGGTCATGAAGAATCAAAAATGACTGAACAACAAAAACGCCCTGTTGATAGCTGTAAGTAACCTGACTTTGAGGTCTGCTTTTCTTTAAAAAAAACCAATCCAAACCAATAATGAATAAATAAAGACGTTTGCCTAATCTAGATCATAATTTTTTTTTTTTTAGGGTTAGAAGAGACAGGAGTGTGCTGGAGCCACATGAAACTGGTTATTGAGAGCTGGTGGTTAGATTTTTTAGTGTGAGGATTTTACACCTTGGAAATAAGTAAATGACTATCAGGCCTTGATTTATTATTTTGCTGATTTGTTTAGACTTAAAAAGGTTATGGAGAAGATTTTAATAATGCAAATCAAGCTCAAAAGTCTACTCTGTGTGTGTGTGTGTGTGTGTGTGTGTGTGTGTGTGTGTGTGTAGAGCCAGTTGTTAAACATTTAACAGCACACTTCTGGAAAAGAGACCTTAGAAATCACGAAATCCAATCCCTTCAAATGGGAACTTGAGTATACATATAAGGAGGATAAATTACTTGAGTGAGGTCACAGGTATCCAGAGTCAGAATATGAACCCATTTCTTCTGAAAAGCCATTGCGCTTTCCATTATTTTGTTGTTAAGTAGTTTCTCAGTCATGAACAACTCTCTGTGACCCCATTTGGGGTTTTCTTGGCAAAGATACTAGAGTGGTTTGCTATTTCCTTCTCTAGCTCATTTTACAGATGAGGAATTGAGGCAAACAGGGTTAAGTGACTTGCCCAAGGTCAAACAACTAGTAAGTATCTGAGGCCAGACTTGAATTTAGGAAGATAAGTCTTCCTAACTCTAGTCTAAGCACTCTTTCCACAGCCCCACCTAGCTGCCCCTATGCTTCCCACTAAAATATTGCTGAAAGTTTTTGGGCAGGTTAGAGTCAGCTGATTCAAAGAGCTGATACCCTTGGTGCTCTGGGTTGAGCATCAGGATATCTTCCCTCCTACTTAGGATCTTGCTTTTTTAGAGCTGGGTTGGACCTAAGAGGTCATCTAGTCCAGCTCTCTCATTATGCAGAGAAGGAAACAGAGGCCCTAAAGACCTTAACTTTCTTGCCTAAGTCATGCAGGTAGGTAGTAGTAGACCCAGGATTCAAACACAGCTCCTCTGACTCCAAACCCCGAAACTTTTCCTAGCTTTTAACACGTGGCTGCCCCTTATAATCCTAGCAAGCACTGAAAAACCACAGTCATTGAGTTTCAATGTTATTAAGTGCCTCTGAAGGCTAGGCCAAGTTTTTCCAGTATTGCTTAATTACGGGAAATGTTCAAACGATCATAGCCTGTGTAATATCTTGCCCCCCAAGACCAAGATGTCCCTAAGGAGGACTGGAGATTACAAACTTGGTTGTGAGATATCACAACCTTCAGGCAAGTTATTTATTACTAGACCAAAAACAAGAGTCTAATAATTCTGTAGACTCCCAGTAACTAAAAAAAAAAAAGCGCTGGAAAGGCATCCCCCTCTTTATCTACTGTCCCTAGCCTAGTTTTACAGCTACTTCTCAGGAACACCAAGTACTTCTCCACCATTACCTCAGATGCTTCCATTTAGCTAGCATGTATATAATATTTTAAGGGTTTGCAGAGCATTGTGCCAGGTGTTATTTCATTTGATCTTCACAACTACCCTGTGAGGTAGGTGCTGTTACTATCCCCATTTCATAGATAAGAAAACTAAGACTCACGGAGTTAAGTGATTTGCCTAGTGTCACAAAGCTAGGAAGTATCTGATACAGGATTTGAACTCAGGCATTCTTAATTCGAAGTCTAGCTCGTGGGGAATGAGGCACAGAAAAACTGAAGAATTCACCAAAATTCATTGAACATGTCAGAAGCAGATTAAAACTAGAACTAAGACTCTTGATGGCCATTTGATGATAAATACCTTTTAAGATGTAATCCCTGGATTTGTGTTAGAATCCTGGCTCCATTGAGTCAAGTCAACAAGCATTTATTACATACCTACTAAGTGCCAGATAGCTGGTGGCTCAGTGGATATGATGTGGTTTAGAGGAAGGACCCCAAAATACCAAGGTTCAGAATAGAGTTGTCTGGAAAGAATTCATGGACACAAGCAGTCTTTCAGTCAAGTGGCAAAAAGTTTATTGTAATGCTATATAGCAGGTGGGGCTCTTTAGGGAACTCAAAACCTAACAGGAGTGAGGCTAAAGCTTATATAGGAAAGGTACAGTCAATTGTGTGGCAAGTATGCTAATTAGGGGGTGGGGTGGGATCAAGGAGTGATCAGCTCCTAAAGGCACAAACAATTTCTGTACCTTGGGCACTGGTGTCATTCATTACTGGCTTGGCCATTCTGTTTGTACAAGATAGCCTCAGGAGTTGATGTCTATAGCTTGAACTCTGGATTGCATAAAGTAACTGTGGGAATTAGTACAGTAATTCTGCTAGTACAAGATAGTCCTGTTCAGACAAGAGAAATTCTAGAGAGGTCAGCTTGTTCCAGGGAAGATAACTTACCTCACACATGAGTTATTGCCAGGAGAGGGTCTTTTGGGCGGGAAGAGATATGGTGCTAGTATTGGGGTCTGAGTACCCCATCAGACCCACAGCAAGTTATTTGACCACAGGAGGCCTCCATTGTCTTGTATGCAAAATGAAGGGATTGGACTTCTAGGTCTAAATCTATGACCCTGTGGTCTCTAATATCCCTTTGAATTCTAAAATCTCTTGATTCTTGGATTCCTTTTCTTCTATTCACTTAAGTAAGCAAAATGGCTTTAAAACGTATGATTTGGTTGATCTTGGGGCAAAAGATTGAACAAACATCTTGTTGACTCCAAATGGATTTTTTCTTCTTTACCACACATCTCCTATTCCAGAAGGAGAACCCACATATCTAAGTACGGCACAGTTGCATTCATACAACAATGGTTGCCTTTGTGCCAGAGCTTGAAGACAAAATATTTAATGAGGAGGGGCACTCTTTCTTTCCTCCTGTTTGTATTCGCCATTTGAACTAGGCCTGTCTATTTCCTTGAAGTAGGGGAGTGGTGCTGAGTCTGGTCCCTCTCCCATCATACCCTCCCCACCTCCCTTTGGGCTCTGCCCTCCTTGGCTCCAGACAGACATGCCTTTGTGAACACAGGCGGGCAGTTTCCAAGTCTGCATGGTGCCCTCTGCAAAGTACCATGTCAACAAGGATCAGGGCCAGGGGAAGAAGAGCAAAGGTGGGAGGGGAAGAAGTGGGAAGAGAGCCAAGGAGAGGAAGCAGCTCCATGTCTGGAAGAGAAGAAGAGTTAGTTACACAGGGAACTTTCCATGATGAATGAACACATAGTCCTCAGGGACACTTCTTCAGTTTTTTCTCCATATCTAGGGATCACATAATCAAACCAAAGGCTGGCAAAAGAAAGTTGGAAGCCAGGATATCAGAGGTCTCCAAATAAGACCAGCATCACTGGAGCTTAGCATCTTGAAGACATCAAAATCATCTCTACATAGTTTCAAAATGACCATTGGCTTGAAAACCTAGTGCCAGGATTCCAACCTTATTAGATGCCAATCCAGGAATGGGTGGATCATGGGTCATGGACTTAGAAGTGACCTTAGAGATTATCTCCTCCATTTTATAGATGAAGAAACTTGGAAGCCAAGAGAAGTTAAGTAGCTTGCCCAGGGTCAGTCACATAGGTCATAAGCGGCTGAGGCGGGACTCAAAACCAGATCATAGGATCATAGAATCATCTATTTGGAGCTGGAAGAAGCAGTAGAGAGTTTCTTTTCATGTTGCAGATGAGGACCGAAGCCTAGAGAGGTTAATTGACTTGCTCACGGTTACACAGATCATAAGTGGCAAAGCCACACTTGAACAGAGTTCCTTTATCTCCAAAGCAAGTGTTCTTTCCAGATCATCCTGCAATTTCTTTTGCTAGGGTTTCCATGTTCTTTTAGCATCATTGGAGTGGAGCTGGAAGAAACCTAACAGGCCATCTAGTTCAGCAGCCTTCTTTTTCAATTGAAGAAACTGAGGCCAAGGGAGGTTAAGAGACTTATCCAAGGTTACACAGTTATTAGAGGTTGGATATGTACCCAGGTCTTTGGCCTCCAAAGCCTGTTGTCTTGCCAATTCACACAGGCCACTACTTAAGAGCTACTTCAACCAAACTTTTCCTATAACACAACAAATATTTAGCAAGTAATTACAACATACAGAGAACTTTGTCAGGAAACTAAGACGCAGTATTTACCCCTAGTAGCTTGTAGTCAGGATGAGGGGTGGGGAATGGAGGAAAGAAGATAAGGTATCAATGCAGATAGCTATAATACTCAATGTTGCTAAATTATGTATATTATGTGTATGAGGGTATTAACAAAACAAAGATCTGATGGAGAAGATTATTATCACCTATTGAAGAAAACTAGGGTGAAGATGGGAGGTGGGAGAGAGGGCAAGGGGTTGGAGGGTGGGGGAGGACGTAGCATTTGAACTGGGTTTTAAAGAATGGTTAGGAACTCAATGGGTGTAAAGTGGAGGATGGAAGCCCTTCTTAGAATAAGGTGTAGGGAAGGACAAGTCATATTCAGGACAGAATCAGTTCCAGTTTGGTTACCACACTAAGAATGTGGATGGAGATAGGAATGGAAAAGTCAGGGAGTGTCAGCTTGTAGAGGGCCTTGAATGCCAAGGAGCAGATTTTCCTCAGTCCCTTTGGAATTTCAACACTACAAAAACCTTCCTTATTCTTGAATAGTGCCACATAGCACCCTCAAAGTACTTATGTTTCAAGTGAAAATGAATCAAAATTTAAAAATTCATTTTGGGGAGTAAAGAGAGAATGTTGTGAAACCCTTTGAAATAATCGAAGAGATCCTTAGTCAGATCCTGATCTGACTAAGCCAGAGCTGGAGGGTACCTGATCCAGAGTTTTCCACGTGGAAGGTCCATGAAGAACATGGCTGTTCTGGTCACTTCTCTGAGGGACCTATGAATATGCCTGTTACATATTACTCCCTCAGGCTTTTTAGAAACCAGGGGCTTTTGGGATGTTCATTTTCTTTGCCATTGTCTCAAGCCTGTCCTGGTTGGGTTCCCATTTTAGGGTCTCAAGGACTAGCATTCCACTTCCATTTCACCACTTAACATTGCATAGCTTTTTTACAAAGGAATAATTATTTTCAAAATTATAGCAAGGACAAAGTACACACTTTTCCCCCAACACCCTGAGAGTGTAATCACATAATCCTCTTTACCTCACCTTGGATTGTGGGGGTGGTGAAGTGAGATGGGCTTAGGCTCACAATTTATCTTAGTTCCTACAAAACATTAGTTCCAACAAATTCACGTCCCAGTGGCAGTGCCAGCTTCTGCTAAGCTGGAGTCCTGGGACCCTTGTTCCTCATGGTCTTTCCTTGCCCTGGCCATAATACCCGGGAATCTCAGATGCCCATTAACTTGTTGAACTTAACTAACATGACTTGCTAGAAACAGCCCAGAACCCTGTAACACTAAGACACTTTTCTCAGAGAGTTCAGACATTTCTTGCTAAGATCACTTTAGAGAGCAAATGGAAAAAAGGTAGAGACAGCAGAAAGATCCAGGAAGATGAAATGATTAGGGAGGGAAGAGAGAGAAAAGCCTCCAGGGAGACTTCAGTAATTGTTGGCAAAAAATTCAGCTGGGGGTTGGAGAGACTGTCTTTCAGGGACAGAGAGAGTTAAAGCCTTTTTCAATGAAACCAACTTTGAGAGTTTTATGTGCAGAAATGGGCTAAGAAGATGGGTGGTAGAAATCATGACTGGAAAAAAAACAAACCATGACTCTGCCAGGTGGCAGAGCCTGCTGTGTAATTTGGAGTTGAGGACTATAGTGGGAGCTGGGAAGGCAATTAGGGACTGTAGGAGATCCTTAGAGTGTATTTGAGTTTAGATATCCTCCCTCTTGATGGCACAAGACCAGTATCTGGCTGTTGACCCTTGACATGACTTCGGAGTTCCTTTCCCACTTTCTCCTATCAGAGTCCCATTGGTTAAGGAAAGGGGCCCATTCAGAGTAGAAAGAGAGAATATGGAAGCCATTAGGTACCTATAGGAGCCAAGATCTAATCACCAAGAGAAGAATTATGAAAAAAGGGTAGACTCTGCCATTAATTCTTTTTGTTGTTTCCATTGTAGCAACAATGAAGAGGTTTAGCTGCAGATAAGGCTTTTTTTTTTTTTTGGTCTTTTCTGTGTTTTTTTTTTTCTCTCCCCAATTCCTCCAAAGGGACAAACTGCTCATCTCTAACATGGACTCACTCTGTGCTTCAGATTCATCCAGTCTATGGGGACATATTTTTCTGGCTGTAGTACCAGGTGAACCTTTTGGAAAGATATTAACAACTTGGGTCATGCCTGAGTCACTCGGCCTGGGTTTTTGTTTCCCTTCTATTTAACAACTCTTCTTTGTCCAGTGTCTCTCTGACATGTCTATTCCTTTTCCCAAAGTCCAGTTTGTGTTTTATTCCCAGGCCAGAAACTCTAGCATCATCCTTGACCCTGAACTTTATTATTCCCACATCTTCCTGGCCTATTTGGCCCCCCACCTCTGCATTTATCCTTCAAAAACTGACCTTGCCTTCTCTGAGAAACTTATTCATGCCTTCATCACTTATTGGCTTGGATTTACCATTCCCTATTGCCTGTAGGTCTTTCAAAAATCTCTAAATGATTAACTGACATGGTGGGCTAAGGGTAAAAGAAAGGACTTGTGAGTTTCTGGGGGGCAAAGAACCCCAGCTGAAGAGTCTTTTTGTCTTCAACATTTTACTCAAAGACTTGATTCCTTTCCTGTAGGTTTCCTATCTCCATTTGGGTCCTCTTGGTTTTTCCCATTAATCCTGACTCTGTTTATCTCCTTGTTCCCTAGCTTGGCCTCCTGAATCTCCTTCCCACAGTTTTTCATAATGAAAAAGGAACATCTTCTTTCTAATGAAGTTTACTCATCTCTCTGAAACATCCTCTTTTTTTCTCCTTCTCTCCTACTCACTTAGTCACTCTCTTGAAGTCAATTTACAAACCTTTCTCCTTCTTTGCAGTGGAGAATTTGGTAATACTGGACACAGAGGAAACAATTTCACTTTTATTCCTCCTTGTTATTATACTTCCCATTTGAATAAGAAATAAAACTTCAGTAGCTTGGAAATGCCCTTAGTCTTGTAAAAATATTAGTTCACTTGACTCTTACCATCCCCATGCCTAACCCTCCATTGTTAATGTCTTTGCTTCTCTATTCTATAGTGGAAAGATCACTAATTTTGGATGACCTGGATATGCACCTTGCCTGGGGACTTTCTCACTTGCCTAACCATGCTGGGTCTCAGTTTCCTCATCTTTAAAATGGGGAGAACTAGTTGGTTTCTAAGATCCTTTATGATTCTGTCTATTATGCTAAGCTTCTTTATTTTAGGACCTGATCTCTTTCCTTTCATTCTGTCCTCTCCACAGAGTTACTCAAGGGGGGAGAAATCTCTTTATAAAACACAGAATATAATCTTTTTTTTTCTTTTTGGAGGGCAATTGGGGTTAAGTGACTTGCCCAAGATCACACGGCTAGTTTTGTTTTGTTTTGTTTTTTTGGTGTTAAGTGTCTGAGGCTAGATTTGAACTCAGGTCCTCCTGACTCCAGGGCTGATGCTCTATTCATCTCCATCTCTTCTGATGGTGCTAATCTCCTTCCCCAGGGTACCAGCTCTCTAGCAGATAGCCTCTAAAGAGCAACAACTCTTGATCCTCTGCCTTGCTCAGCTATACAGTTCAAAAAACATCTCAAGACTAGCATGCTTCTACTTGCTTGAAATAAAAAAATTAGTTTATTTTTTGGTTTATACATGATACAGCTCCTATATTTTTTATTCCAAAGGTTCTCTCAAGGTGCTCTGGGAATGCTCCCTGGCTCACAGTTTTTCTTTCTGTCTCAATTCTTGCCTTCATATTAGGCAACATACATATTAGTACTCCCTCAAATTAAAATTCTTGTTCCTCAATTTATTTAATTGTCATGACCTACTCCACTTCATCTCAACCACACACTGAGATGGCCATACCTTTGACCTTGCTATCATCTACAAGCATTTCCCCTCTATGTTTGTGAGTTCTGAAATTCCTTTATCTGATCACAGTCTTTTTTCATTCTATCTGTCTTTGTCCTTCATCCTCGATATGACCTGCAGTCCCTCCACCATTCATGCCATCCCTAGGCCATCACCTTTCCTTTGACTGTGCTCTCTTCCTTTCTCTAACTTGACACCTTGGCGGAGCAGTTCAGCTCTCTATCACTTTACACCTTTGTGCCTTATCCCCTCATCCTTTTGCCCATCATGCTTTGCCAAACTCCAGCCTTGGATTACTCCTACCATTCTCAAACTTCATTCCTATTCTCATGCTGCTGAAAGGAGCTGGAGAATGTTATAAAACTGTGCCAACTGGCTTCACTGCAGATTTATATTACATAAGCTCACCTGGGCCCTCATTGTGGCAAGGCCCCTTTGTACCTCACTAACTGTTCCACTCACTGCAGAGGCTATTCTGAATTTTTTCACCCCTCCTTAACCTTCCCACAATATTCTTCCACCCACTCAGCTGAGGACATAGCCTTATACTTCACTGAAAAAAAATGAGGTCACTGGACAAGAACTTCCTCATGTTCCCTCCTCCTCATTTCATCGCTTGGATGTATTCCTCCATTTTATCCCCCTTCACTCAGGTCTTTCATGAAGAGTGACCCTTTTCTTGGCCAAGACAAATGCCTCTATATGCATCCTTAGTCCCATCCCACTATGATCTTTTTCAGCAAATTCCTCTTCTATCAACCCCACTCTCTAATAGTAAATTCCCTCCCTACCTACTAAACTGCCTACAAACATAAAGATAATAACCATAATCATAATAAACATTCATATGGTGCCTTCTGTGTGTCAGGTATGGAGCTAAGTGCCTCACAAACATTATTTCATTTGATCCTTACAACAACCCTGGGAGGTAGATGCTATTAGATGCCATTATTAAGTGACTTGCCCAAAGTCACACAGCTAGTAAGTATCTGAGGCTGGATTTGAATCAGGGCTTCCTGACTCTAGACCCAGCAAGCTCCAATCCTTAAAACAAAACAAAACAAAACACACACACACACACTCACAGACACACACAAAAGCAAAAACAAAAAAACAAACAAACCCTTCCCTTAATTCTACCATCCCTGCTAGATATTGTTTTATATTTTTTCCCACTCTACTTTGCTGGCTCCATTTTCCCTCTTCCCTCTATAAACTGGCTTCTGACCTCATCATTCTGCTGAAACTGCATTTTCCAAGGTCACCCAAGATCTCTTAATTACCAAATCCACTGGCCGTTTCTTAATCTGTCTAGACCTTTGGCACTGTTGTGTACCCTCTTCTCCTGTATACTCTTTTCTCTCTAGGTTTTTATGACACTGCCCTTCCCTACTTCTCTTCCCACTTAATTATTCCTTCTCAGCCTACCCTGTTGGATCTTTGTCCTTTTCAGGCCTGTTAACTGTGGGTGTCTGCCAAGGATCTTACCCTTCCTCACTCTGTCTCCTGCCGTCATGCCTTTTCACTCACTGTCCCTGATGTCTTTGGTACTCTTCCTCTTCACATCTACCTAACAGCTTCCCTCTCTTCCTTTAAGACTTACCTCCAATTTCACCTTCTACAGGAGGCCTTTTCCAGGCCTCCTAATTGCTAGTAGCTTCCCTGATATTCCCTGAAATGATATTCCATCTACTCTGAAACTGAATAATAAGAGTTATTCTCCAACAGATCAAAGTCAAAGGATCACATAGGAGGTTCTTAATAAATGCTTGTCTTCCTCCCTCCCTCCTTTCTCTTCCTTTCTTTCTTTTCTTCATTCTCTCTCTCCTTCCTCTTTTCTTTCTTCCCTCCCTCCCTTCCTTCCTACCTTCCTTCCATTCTTCCTCCCTTCCTTCTTTCTCTTCCTTTCTTCTTTCTTTTCTTCATTCTCTCTCTCCTTCTTTTCTTTCCTCCCTTCCTCTCTTTCTTCCTCCCTCCCTTCCTCCCTCCCTTCCTTCCTTCCTTCCTTCCTTCCTTCCTTCCTTCCTTCCTTCTTTCCTTCCTCCCTCCCTCCCTTCCTTCCTTCCTTCCTTCCTTCCTTCCTTCCTTCCTTCCTTCCTTCCTTCCTTCCTTCCTTCTTTCCTTCCTCCCTTCCTCCCTTTCTTTCTTAAAATCAAGATGTAGTTGAGAAATAGAGATGGTATAAAAACAAAAAAAATTCAGTGTAAAAGAAATCAAGGTGTAAAGGGAAGGGCTGGTTTTATCTACGTAATTCTTAATTGTATGGACAATTATAATGCCATCCAAATTATACTCAGGAGAAAAACCAGCCCACCTAAATGACGGGCTTTTCTGAGTTTCCATTTTAAGCAGTCTCTAAGCCTCAAAGCTAGCCGGCTGATGAGAATTGGGATCCATAGGATCCTAGATCGAGAGCTGTGAGGGCTCTCAGAGCTCACCCCAAACCCATCACTTCACAGATGAGGAAGCTGATGAGTGAGAGAGCTCAGGGTTACACAGATATTAAGTGGGAGAGCTGGTCCCCTCAACTCTAAATCTAGCACTCTTTCTACTTCCTTGGGAATTAATAAATTAGCATATTCACACTGTATTGGTGTAAAAAGTTTCTTTATGTTATAGAGAAGGAAGCAGATAGTTAGTGATCATTTTTTCTTAACTTTTAATAAGTGAAGACTAATATGGTTTTTTTTATTTAATCAGTCACAAATTAGTTTAATCGCATTTTCAGAAAGCATATTCTTTGGCACTTAGGGAAAAACAAAACAAAACAACCTCTCTTCTCTCTCTGTAGAGAACTTTAACAACTATGTGAAAAGATGCAAGCCAGGGGAGATTTTAATAAAAACAGCCTATGCTGTTGGAGATTTAGGATTTTGTAACAAACTTGCCTCAGAGCGCCCTCTCCTGGATTTGGGCTCAGATGCACCAGCCTCCCCCCCAGCCCACTCAGCTGCAATAAATCCCAGATTTTCAATATTTGGAATCTGGGCTGACTCTCCCATTCTAACATCCGCACATCATCTTATTTGAGTTTTTTCTGTCTGAGCCACTAAAACCTCAAGATTTTTTTCAATATTTGGGTTTCGTACCTAAGACACACAGGGAGCTCTGTCTTCTCTTTAAGAATTTGTCCTCAGCTTCTGGTTTCCCAATAGTTTTTCCTCAGTGATCATTTTGTTACATCGGACTTAGCCTAACAGGCCTTAGGCTTTACTCTTCAGTGATGTTTGTTTTCAGGAGCAATTCTGGTAGTTTGGAATGTGATGAAATGGGGGAGAGGAAGATAGGAAAGCAAATAAAGGCCAAAGAACACCGCTGATCCCTTCCACATGATGTGAGTCAGTTCATATAATGAGACCAAGGTTTGTGCCACACACCAGGGCCGTTACTGGACCCACAAACCTTGTGGAGGGTGACCAAAAATGGGGCATAATTTATACCCCTCTGAATAAATAAAAGACTTTCTATTGTATTCCCACACTTAGGGAGATATTCTAGCTCATTTAACTGTGTGCTCATTTAACTGTCCCACAGCTCAGGGACTCAACTTGTTCAATGGTGCTTCTTGTTCTTTGTTATTCAGTCATTTCAGTTGTGTCTAACTCTTCATGAGAGGGTTTTCTTGACAAAAATACTGGAGTGGTTTGCCATTTTCTTCTCCAGCTCATTTTACAAATGAGGAAACTGAGGCAGATGGGGTTAAGTGACTTGCCCAAGGTCACACAGCTAGTAAATGTTTGAGGCTGGATTTTAACTCAGTTCCTCCTGACTCCACACCCATTGCTCTAGCCACTGCATCACCCAATTGCTCAATTATGCAATTGTTTTCATCTTAAAATGCCTTGAAAAGTTCAAGGTAAGTCAAGCCAAGTCAACATGCATTAACCAAGTGCCTACTAAGGGCTAAGTGCTAGGAAGACAAAGAAAGGCAGAAAGCACTTCCTGCTCACAAGCAGCTTGTAGTCTAGTTGGGGGAGGGAGTTTAACCTAAAAACAACTACATATAAACCAGAAATAATCAGGATAAGTTGGTAAGTTGAAGATAATCAACAGAGGGAAGGCAGTAAGCGTCTCATAATGGAGTATTAGAGGTCTTTGAGTATTTGAGGCAGCATGGGATGGGTACTGGCTTTGGAATCAGAAGATCGGGGTTAAAATCCTTCTTCAGTCCCTTGCTCCCTGAGTGACCTTGGGCAAGTTGCTTAACCTCTCTAGGACTCAAACTTCCTCATCTATGAAATAAGAGGGTTGAACTACCTGGTCTCTCTGGTGCCCTTCCAGCTCTAACTCTGTGATGTTATGAAGGACTGTTATGTGGAAGGCAGATTAGATTTAGCCCAAACCAAAAGCAATGAGTAGAAGTCACAGAGGCAAATTTAGGCTTTGTTCTATAGACAAGCTTCCTAACAATCACAGCTGTCCAAAAGCGGAACAGGCTCGAGTGGGTGGCAAGAGACTTCCCTTGACTGAACGTCTGTCTGCAAGCAGACTGGATGACCTCAAGTCGAGCATGCTCTTCCTGTCTAAATTCTAGTTGAGTTAGATGGGCTCTGACGTTCCACGATTAGTAGGTTGTAGACATTTAGGGTTTGTAAAGTGCTTCATGTATAGTCTTGCATTTGTTTCTCACGACAGCCCTGGGAGGTGATGCGCTTCTTATCTTCGTTTTGTAGTTGAAGAAACTGAGGTACATAGAGGTTAAGGGTCACATAACTAGGAAGTGTCTGGGACTAGATTTGAACTCAGGTCTTGCCCTCCAAATCCAACATTCTCTCCACTAATCTACCTAGCTGCCTTTATTGTCTGATAGCAATGCTCTGGTATGCACCATGTTAATGTTTTACATGCCACTGATAATCTTAGAACATAGAAATGTTTCTGGCCTAAGCCCCCTTAAAAAAGGGAGTATTCAGCTTTCTGAAGGACATCGTCATAATCCGTAATAATAATGGAGAGGAGGAGGAGGAGACTGAGGCATGAAAGAAAACACGTCCTTCAAATAACTGCCTGTTTTCCTTGGAAGCTTTGCGAGTCAAGCTTAGGATAGGTCTATTAGCTTGGGAAAAGGTTGTGGTTCATGGTACCATCCTCTTCTCACATAGGCTACTCAGACAGCACCAGACTTCTTCCTCAACCCCTCACTCCTTTTCCTTCTTGTCTAGGGAGAGAAACCTCACTCACTTGGATTTCTGTCTTCTCCAGATCATTAAAGCTACTCTGTCTTTGGATCAGCTCAGCAGAAAGGCTGGCCCTTTAAAAGGAAAGGTGCTTCCCCCAGCTTGGGCTCTTGCGTTTATAGACCGGAGGTCCTGCAGACAGTAGCACACACAAAGGCTTGTATGAAACCTTGTCCAATATCAGATAAAGAAATAAAATGAGACCAAAGCATGCAGGAATTGAATTCTAATGTAGGATTTGACGCTTAACTTCCTATGAACTCAAGACAAACAGGCTTTTTGTTTCTCACTAGTCCGGGATGTATGATTATAATAGGATAATATTTTGGTAATGCCAAGGTCGCCCCCAAATATTTGATATTTGATTGTAAGCAATTGTGTCTTTAAAAAAATGACAATGATGACCTTAAAAGAGTCCTGATATGCCCAGAA